>VYZT01047116.1:0-12923 GCA_013400735.1 Pomatostomus ruficeps
GGTGGAATGGGATGGGCTTTAAGATTCCTCCCAACTCAAAGCAGTCTGTGAATCTTTGATCTCAATCGGATGACAGGTTAAATGTTCCCCTGAAGTCCAGTGAGGAGGTGGGATTCCAGCAGTTAAAACTGCTGCCTCCTGTGTGCCAGCAGTTGCTGGTGCTGTCATCTTCAGCTACGCAAGTTCTTCCCAGCACAGAGAAGATTTCATTTTGCTTCATTTCACCCAGCAGTGTTCAAGGTGTGTGGCAGCAGCACCTGCTCAAACAGGGCCATAGGTAGGAGCAAGTAGAGTTGTGAACCAAACTCTGGGGTGGGATCTTGGTGTGTAGTCTGTGCCTGTCCTTGGGATGTTACAGCGATTATGGGATGAGCATGTGGTTCTTCAGGAAGACCCTGCAAAGCAGAATGTGCCATCAGCTTTCCTCATTGTTCAGTAACTCGTGGTTTGTTGTTAAGAGGTTGTGTCTGGCCATGGCATTAACTCTCGAGTACGTCCCCGTGTCGCTGGAGCTACAGCTCTGTCTGAAACTAAGGAGAGGGCAGGCAAGGAGTGATCTGGTTTTGCAGGGAAAGATCAACGCCACTTTGCTGTGGCCCTGATGGCAAACATGGGCTTGATTTGAGGCCCTGCAGGGGAGCTGCCATCCTCTCTGGCTGCACTCTGGAAATCAGTGACACCACACCCATAAATAATGCTTGTGTTCATCTCTGGCAGCTGCCTCTTATCTCCTGAGCCACACTGGCTCTTCTGCCACGGAGCTGCCTCCTGGAACCATGCATTTTTCCGTCCTAGCACTGGATGGTGTTTTAATGGAGTGTTTGAAATGACGGCGCAGTTTGGGCCAGTGCAAAGGTTTAGAAGCTCTAGGCCGTAGATCACCTTAGGGAAAAGGCTGCAGAGACCTGAAGGGCTGCCCCTGTGTGCTGAGGTCTTGGGCCGTTGTCCAAAACAGCTGCCAACGACTTTATCAAAAGCAAGGTGGTGCATTAATGGAGCCAGCAGCACTTCAGGGGTTTCCAGAGGAATCACGGAGCAGTGTTTGGTAACAGCGAGCTGGGGAATTCCACTTTGTTTAGCAATGGGAAGGACCCTTGGAAAAGGCTATGGGAGCAATGGAGCCATCAGTGGTGGGAGGAGTGACTGGACTGTTTTGATTCAGATCTGTCTTGAACATCGGGCATCTCTGCAGCCACAGCCGTCTGCTCCTTGATAAGGTGAAATACAGCAGGCACGTAGCTGAAATAGGGAAAAACGGGATTTTAATGGCAGCAAGGTAACATGCTGTTGGTTGCTGTTGTCGTTACCAAAGTGCCCCCAACTCCAGACTCTGGCCTTTTTTTTCATGTATTATTCTGTGCATTTTTGCAGTTATACTGAGGTAGGAAAGTTTCACAAGCCACAACTCAGGTGTTTGAAAGAATAAAAAACCAGATGTGTTAAATATCAAGTGACTTGACTGATGTTTGGGAGGAAACATGCAGGAGCAGAGCACTTCAGTCACATCTTTGTGGAGAACCTGGGGGTTGTTAAAAATCTTCCTCTTGATCCTGTTTGTAATCTGAGTCTCATCTTAATCCAGGCGAGGAACTGCCCTCCTGCGCCACCTCTGTCTTCCTGCTTCTGTCTAAATAATCCAAGGAATTCAGGTTTTTGCCATCTCCGCAGGGCTCCGAGGCCTTTAGAATCCTCCTTGACTCATCCACTCCTTGACCTCTCTCAAATCCATCTTTTTGGTGATTCCATCCCCTTTCCGTGGCTGAGCTCCCCAGCCATCCCTGCCTGGTTTCCATCCCATCTGTTCAGTTTATCGGGCTGGTGTCCAGCACCTGCTTCTCTCTTTCTCACCCGTCTCTGCATTTTTTTCCCTGTTCTTCATGCGATGAGGAAAAGCTCATTATCAAAGTAAATGCATCTGTTGGTGAAGCCTCTTTTACATTCCTGCAGAAAAAAAAAATTCCATGCGGTTTTCAATTCATTTAACTCACCTGGTATTTCTTAACAAGTGACTTTGCTAATGGACATTATTTTAACAGATCTTTATAATTTGAAGGCATTTATCAAGGACATTTTGCTCTAGGGGTTAGAAAGCGAATTAATTCACACTTTAGGGAGAAATCTGATGTGACACTGTGCAACAGAAGGGAAATGTAAGATGTGAGACAACTTCTTGGGCAACAACTGACCTGATTCTTGCCTGCCTTTGATTCTGGAGAGCTCTTGGGAGCTGGTTGTTTGATGTGATGGGTGTCACTATAAACATGTCCTGTGTTTAACTGAACGTGTGTTCGGAATTGTAAGTGGAAAATGGGTGTCTGAGAGCTCAGAGGAACTGTCAGGGTCTGAGCTGTGCCTCCAGCAAGCAGCAGATGTTGGGCCAGCAGCCCTGAACCGCCCCCATAACTGGGCAGCAGGAGAGAGGGGATTCTGCCCCTCTGCCCCGCTCAGGTGAGACCCCACCTGCAGAGCTGCCCCGGCCTGGGGTCCCCAACAGCAGAAGGACCTGGAGCTGCTGGAGTGAATCCAGAGGAGGCCACAGAGCTGCTCCAAGGGCTGGAGCCCCTCTGCTCTGGAGCCAGACTGGGAGAGCTGGGGATGCTCACCTGGAGAGGAGAAGGCTCCAGGGAGACCTCAGAGACCCTTCCAGGACCTAAAGGGGCTCCAGGAGAGCTGGAGAGGGACTTGGGACAAGAGCCTGGAGGCCAGGACACAGGGAATGGCTTCCCACTGCCAGAGGGCAGGGATAGATGGGATATTGGGAAGAAATTCCTGGCTGTGAGGGTGGTGAGGCCCTGGCACAGGGTGCCCAGAGAAGCTGTGGCTGCCCCTGGATCCCTGGCAGTGTCCAAGGCCAGGCTGGATATGATGGCTTGGAGCCCCCTGGGACAGTGGGAGGTGTCCCTGCCCATGGCCGGGAGTGGCACTGGATGGCCTTGAAGGTCCCTTCCAACCCAAACCAGTCTGATATTCCATGATCCTGTGTTCAAACGGCCGGATGCTCTTCAGCAGCTGAGTGCTCCCTGCTGTTGTTACGTGGCCGTGCAAGGTCACCAGGGAACTGTTCTGTGACTGTGTCCAGAGCACCCAAATTACAGTTAAATCTGTGAAATGCTTTTTGTGCTGCGCAAATAGGTGCAGCTGTGAGTCCATGTGAAATCAGCTCATGATCTGTTAGAAAAGCAGTGATGCAATTCAGGTCAGATTTACAAACCGAAATATTCAGGCTCCTGACAATCTGAGATGTGCAGGATTAGGCAGGGGGTGACAAGCACTGAACCTTGCGTGGGTGACAGCAAAGCAGGCAAGGGAAGTGCAGGTCTTCTGGCAGCATTGGCTGAGGGCTCCACAGCTTTGCTTTCCGTGTCCTTTCATCCTCTCCTGTTCGTTGTCCCCGGGTCTGTGCTGGCTCAGCAGAGCCAGAGAGACTTCTTGGAGCGGGAGGAGAGTTGGATTTGTGTCCTTTGGGAGAAGGGGAGCGGAGAGAACCTTTGCCCAGGAGCAGTGGGAGAGGCACATCTTTCTCTTCTGGTGCCACAAAACCATTATATTTTATTTTTTCACGTCACCAAGTGTCACTTTACCTGGACCGTCTTTACCTGGGATGAATTTTTTCTGAGGAGTACAAGACACTTGGAATGACCATCAGAGAATGGTTATTTGGGATGATAAATTCTGCCGTAGGGACTTTAAATTGGGGAGAACATTTCATTTTCAGCACGAACACTTAATTTTCAGCCCTGTAACAGTTAATTGGCAGAGACACAAGGTAGAGAAGCCTTGTGGAGTGAACTGTAATGTGAGGAAAAAGGTATTTCATTCCAGCAAAGAGCTGAGTGATGTTTCATCCTCTATATCCTTGTAGTGGGACTGGCTGATGCCTTTTTCAGACCATTATACGGGAGAAGGAATGGAGTTCCAGGGCCAAATGGCAGAACATTACCTCAGATGTTAAAAAAAAAAATAAAAACAACAAAGGAAAAGTTCATAATTGCAATTAATCACGAGCCTGAAAATATTAAAGGAGAAAAAGTGGGAAGGAGACAAAATAATTAACAGCATGAAGAAATGAAAATGCTCAGTCCTGAGGCATCGAGGACAGGGACACTTAATGGAATAGAAAGCGGCAGAAGTGCTGGAAGCACCTACTTATCCCAAAGCCCATTAGCTGAGGAGACTCGTTGTCACCACGGGTTATTAACGTGAGGAGCTCAGCAGGAGCCCTTTGAAGAGCTGCTGCGTTGATGAGTGGATTCAGAATTCACAGAAAAATATTAATGGAATAAAACTGAAACCCCACAAAGCTTTTAAGAGCCAAGCAAGCGTCTCTGCTTCGGGACATGAGGGCAGCCTGGGAGGGTAGAACTTCAAAGGAAACCTCTTTGTGGGATGAGGTTTCTCCCTTTTCCCTTGGAAATGCGAGGAGCAGCTGTGCCTGGTGGCAGAGCGGGGATTAGGAAAGCAGTGGTTTTATCGGATTGATGAATTCCTTCATGGGATGCAGCATCCTTCCTTTCCTGCAAAGACTGAGGTCACCAGCACAGGGGGGTTTTTAAGCTGTTTTCAGGGTGTTTTCGCGTTATGATGTCATTCTGTGCCCTCCCACTTCACAGAGGGGTGCGGGGGTGATGGTCCGAGATCTGGCTGAACATTTTTGTCTGTGAGGATCTTCCCAACCTGCTGAACTTCCTAGAATCCCAGAACAGTTTGAGTTGGAAGGGACCTGAAAGATCATCTTTAAAGGCACATTCGTGGCGTGTCCTGGGCAGGACCGGCAGTTAGACCTTGATATCCTTGTGGGTGTCTCCCAACACAGGATATTCTGTGATTCTCTGTTCTCATCCCACCCCACGGGCAGGGACACCTTCCACCAGCCCAGGCTGCTCCGAGCCCCATCCAGCCTGACCTTGGACACTTCCAGGGATGGGGCAGCCTCATCCTCATGTTCAAAAGGTGCTGCAGTCACTCTCCTGCTCTGCGCCGCCGTGAAAGTTCCGGTGTGGTAACTGTGTTCCTGCTATTTATTTGACACTTGTGGAAAAACAAGACATTGGGATTCCAAGATTCCTGAACAAAGTCCAAAATCAAGACTTTAGGAAGGGAAATGCTGACTTTCCATGGACTGCTCCACCTATAGCCCACTCCAGCTGCCCTTTCTGTCATCAAATCCATTCTCAGCTCTTTAAAGGATTCTTTTAATTACATTGGATTACTCAAAAGATGCTTTAATTTCACAGTTCTTTTAGTTACTTAAATTTCTACTACAATCATGTGAAAAGTTTTCAAGGAATGCAAACAAACCAGTCCTGGGTTAGAAAGCCAGCTCTTCCCACACAGGAGGTCATTTTGGTACAGTTGCTTGGAATATGGGATTTTCCTGTGTAATCCCAATCGGAATAAATCCAGGTTGATTTTTTTCCTCAGCCCCAGGCTGTTGGTCAGTGGCTGGAGGAGGAGGAGGTGTAGAAGCTCCGTGGCTGGACAGGGTCTGTTGTGCAAACTTTGCCTCTACAGCAGCAGCGGCTGAGGTGTGATGAGAAATAACTTCTCTTTGGGGAACTTTGCCAAAAAAACCTGTAAAAATAACTTGGAATGATGCCGATGGTGCACTGGCAGAACGAGTTTGTCCGCACTTGTCCTCTGCTTGGGAAGGACCGGTGGAAAGGCAGGATTTGGCTTTCAAAGGCTTGAGGGCTGGTTTTGGTGATGGATCGGACTCCTCGCTGAGGATCCTGGGTAATGCTGAGTAGATTTCCCCAAATGTGGCCTCCTCGCATCAGGCCGCACAACCTCGTCTTGTGCCTCGGAGTAATTTATTAATTGGTTCTTGCACTGGTTTCACTGCGGAAACGCGGGTGGAATGGGAGCTCAGTTCGTGCCCTTGGCAGGACAGACTCTGCATGCGCCCAGGTGCAGGAAAACACATTTTGTCATCAGTGGACCCTTCAAACTTGGCTGCCCGGTGGCTCCGCTCTCCTGTAGCTCTGCGGTGGGCTCAGCATGGCTCTCTGTGAGCCTTTTCCCTGAGGGGTGTTCACCGTGGCTCCGTTCATCGGCTCCTCCACAGGAGAAGCGAGAACTGCAGCCTTGTTTTCTGGAAGGGTTTTAATTCCAGGAAGGGAGAGTGGTTTTTTCCCTTTCTTTTCGGTTGTGATTTGTTACAGATGACATTTTCTAACCACACCACCCAAATCCCAAGGCTCTGAGTGAAATCCTTTTAGGAAGAGGATGCTCGTAACCGCCTGGCTCCCCGGTTGGGACTCAGAGAAAATCTCTAACGAGATTTGCGTTTGTTTCCTTTGCTCCTGGCTGTGCTTGGGGACTGTTTCTCAAAAGCGTAACCACAGCATGTTCCAGTCATCAGCTGCAAAGTGACAATATCAGAGACAGGACTCGAAATCAGCTCTAAAAATAAACCCCAGGCAGGCTCTGGCCTGGGATGGGAAGGACGGGTCTCCCACCTGCGCTTTCCCAAACCTGCCTGCCACCAGCGGGGACACAGCAGCCTGGTCTTCAACACACCCACAGACGATGTTCTTACTGTTCTTATTTGAGGTTTTCCACTGCATTTTCTGTGTTTGCAACCATCTAATGACAGGAAGGATGAGTAAGGAGAGGGCAGGGCAGGAATGCTAGTATTTGCCATGGCACTCCTCAGAAATCACATGGAATGACATGAACCATTTCAGTGGGAATGTGTGTGAGGATCACAGAATGCAGGGATGGTGTGGGTTGACAGGGACCTTAAGAATCATCTAATTTTACCCCCTGCCATGGCAGGGACACCTTCCACTGTCCCAGGGGGCTCCAAGCCCCATCCAGCCTGGCCTTGGGCACTGCCAGGGATCCCCTCTGGCAGTGGGAAGCCATTCCCTGTGTTCTGTCCCTCCAGCCCTTGTCCCCAGTCCCTCTCCAGCTCTCCTGGAGCCCCTTTAGGCTCTGGAAGGAGCTCTGAGTTCTCCCTGGAGCCTTCTCCTCTCCAGGTGACACCCGCAGCTCTCCCAGTCTGGCTCCGGAGCAGAGGGGCTCCAGCCCCTGGAGCAGCTCCGTGGCCTCCTCTGGATTTGCTGCAGCAGCTCCAGGTGCTGCTGTTGGGGATCCCATGGCTGGAGGCAGCTCTGCAGGTGGGGTCTCACCTGAGCGGGGCAGAAGGGCAGAATCCATCTCTCTGCTGCCCGTGCTGGGGATCAGCCCAGGGCACAGGGGAGTTCAGGGCTCCCAGAGCACACAGACAGCTCACACTGAGCTTCTCGTGACCCAAAATTGATCACCCACCACGTTCAGCCCGTCCTGTGGGTCCCGAGTCGCATGCGTGTGTGTGGGGAATGCTGATTCCCGCTGTTCCGCTCCCGTCCCAGCTGGGACCCAGCGTGTCTGGTTTCCATCAGCATCCATGTCCTGCGACCAGAACGGATCGAGCAGCCTTTGGGGTTCCCCCCGGCTCGCGGGACATGGGCTGAGACGAGCAGGATTAGGGGGTTTTTTTAAAACAGAGGCTTAACACCCAGAGGAAAGTGCTCTTGCAGGATATCAGACTCAGGCTTAATCCCTGACTTGGCACCCAGAAGTGTTACATCATGCTCGGGCTGGAGGAGTATGATGTCATTTTCCACACTCGTATTTTATCTGAACATCTTATTAAAATCCTGTCATTCTCTCCTGTGTGCTTTCTCCAAGAGAACTCGGATCATCAGTGCACCACGCTGGCTTCAGCCTGCAAGAAAGGTTTTTTAATCATTTTTATGTACAATTAAGGAGGAGGAAAAATTATCTTTAAAGGCATCATTGAAAGAAAAGGAGTGAAAAATGCATTTTTTCATTTTTGATTACAAAAAAAAAGAGGAACGGTTGGCTTAAAAGTAGTATGAACATTCCCATAAAGGATTGTTTTTATGTTTTAATTCTGTAAATGTACCTGCAAAGTAAATATTTAAAAAACAACAACAAAGCAGTGAAGCCTTGCGCTGTCCCTGCTCCCGCCCTCCCAGCTGGCTGCCACATCCTGGCAGAAACCTTCCACTATCACCCTGGAGCTGGGAGGCAGCGGCGTGTCCTGCCAATGGATTTTATCCAGGAGATACAAGTGTCAGTGACGTTTTCCAGAACTTAGGGGTGGATTTTCCAATGAGAAAAAATAGCCTGTAATGTCATTGCCATACGCTGCTGCGTCGTGCCCTGACACAACACTCAAACACGAAGGTGCTTCAGGATTTTTCACTAAATCAGGTGTGAAGTTCTCACATTGAGACAGGGGGTTTAGGTATTAGTTTCAAATTTTGTGTAACACCTTTTTTCTAATTCTTCTTGTGCTCTCTCCCTCCTCTGATACCAGGTTCCCAGTTTGTTCCATGACCACCTTGGGCCAATTGGTACCTTCACAATCGCCTTCCCTGGACAAAGGTCCTTCTCCACCCTGCCAGTCTCTATCAGTCAGAGGCACTGGAAGGGGATTTCCCAAACCGCACCAACACCTTTCCCAAAAATCCCAATGGGACAAGTAGATTGAACAAGTTTATCCAGAGAGACAGTTTTCCAATGTCAGCCTGTCATCAGGTTGACGAGGATGTCCTTCAAAGCTGCTTGCTTCCTTGCAACTCTAGGAAATTATAAACCACTAATAATTCATTATTTTTTTAAAGAATAATTTCTTTTTTTCAAAATAATTAGAAGTATTTTAAGATGACAATGTTTTCATCCTGGGTTAGTGTGTTCATCCTGCCGGCCATGGATGGAGTAGGACGCGTGGCGTGGGAGGGGATTCTTCCCCTCTGCTCTGCCCTTGTGAGACCCCACCTGCAGAGCTGCCCCAGCCTGGGGGTCCAACAGCAGCAGGACCTGGAGCTGCTGGAGCAAATCCAGAGGAGGCCACGGAGCTGCTCCAGGGACTGGAGCCCCTCTGCTCTGGAGCCAGACTGGGAGAGCTGGGGGTGTTCACCTGGAGAAGGCTCCAGGGAGAGCTCAGAGCCCCTTCCAGGGCCTAAAGGGGCTCCAGGAGAGCTGGAGAGGGACCTGGGACAAGGGCCTGGAGTGACAGGACACAGGGAATGGCTTCCCATTGCCAGAGGGCAGGGATGGATGGGATATTGGGAAGGAATTCTTGGCAGTGAGGGTGGCGAGGCCCTGGCACAGGGTGCCCAGAGAAGCTGTGGCTGCCCCTGGATCCCTGGCAGTGTCCAATGCCAGGCTGGATGGGGCTTGGAGCACCCTGGGACAGTGGAAGGTGTCCCTGCCCATGACAGGGGGTGGCACTGGATGATCCTAAAGGTTTTTTCCAACCCAAACCATTCTGGGATTCTGTAAATGAGGCACTAAAACCTGCATTCGGACCAGAAGAGAGTTTTAGTCCTTGTCTGATTCCAGCACCTGAGAGGTTTCTGTGTGGTTTCTTCAAAGCCAGGAACGTTCCCGCAGTTTCGGTGACGAGCCGTAGATGCTCCAGCAGGTTCTGTGTGTGGAGCTGCTCTCCTTCCTCACACCCTCCTCGCTTGCTGCTCCCTCCCCAGTTTAGCTCTCACAGCTACGTCTCTCCCTTCCTTCATCGCTGCTCCGTCTCGGAACAGCAATGTCAGACCCAACAAACCTCCCTCAGCAGTTCTCCTCTCCCTGCAACCACAAACCTAAGCTGCAGCCACTCTCCGTGGGGGTTTTTCCAGCCTTCGTGGAGCAGTAACAGTGTCAAAGATAAAAACTGCATTTTTATGGTATTTTAGTACATGTGGTCGCTGCTCCTCCGACATGAGCACTGTGAGTAGTATCTGGCACCCCTAAGCCCTATTCAAATAAAAGTGCATTTTCATCTTGCTTTTTTAATCGCTTAATTAGTGATTGCTGTAGATCATCACCTCCGAGATGCCCACGGGGGCTGTTTTCAACTGCCTGCACATCCAAGGCTCCCTGGGAACAGGGCTTGGCTTCTGTTCCCGATCCCTTCAGGTGATCCGAATCAAGTGCTTTCGGAGGGCTTGAATTCCTCCTGCTTGTGCTTGTTCTAATCTTGGATAAATCCTATCCCTCTTCACAGTGGCCAAGCATTGTTAATATGTGTATTTTTTAAAAAACAAGCATAATTTCAAATTTTTTTTTTAGACTAGAAAGTGATTTCTTTAATCATTTACTTGCATGCAGCATGATTTTGTTGAATAGATACTTGGAGGCAGATAAGAAAACGAGTGCACTCTTTTCCTGATTTTTCCCCTACTTGGAAATTAAATACATCATTTAAACCCACAGAAGTGATTGAAGGAGGGAGATTTTAATCTGAAGATCTTAGGTAAATACCATGGGCAAAATTCAGTAGGTGTTAAAATACGGTTTTTTCCTCTGAGTCATCTTGGAATGAGACATTTTGTGTTCCAGTAAGTACAAATGTAATTATGAAGCCAAATTTCACCTTAGAGGATAAATGGGGGAAAAATGGGAATAGCTGATAAGGATTTCAAACCAGACATCAAATGATAAGGAAAATCAAATCCTGTGTATGATAATAGCTCACTCAATCATTTCTGGTAGGATATCAACAGGTTCCTGGGATGTGGTGCCAAATCCCTGTGAGCAGAAACACTGATTGATTAATCAGAGAACGCGCTGAAAATTTATTCCACGTATTAAAAGAAAAGCAAACAAATAAAACTCCCATCGAGCCACTAAAAATTCATATCCAGATTTCGTTTTTGGAGGGATTTCCTGAAGAGGAAGAATTCTACTGCTGCTTTTTTTCCCCCTGAATATTTCATTGGAAGCACCTTTCATCCTTGTATAGAAATTATAGGAAGCCCATCAAAGGCCCTCAGGGAAAAGGGGATATTTCCTCTCTTCCTGTGTTCAGATCTGATTTCCTGAAGGGAAGAGGAATCTCTATTCCTTCTCTCCACGAGAAGAAAATGTTTTTTGTGATGCCCAACTTTACTTAAATGATTGAGCTCCTGTTCTTTATGTTTTACACCGAATCCTGCAAGCTTTAGACCTGGAAAGAAACATTTCTTATCACCTTGGAATTACTGTAATTGTTCAGTGTTTGGTGCTAGGAGTCTGAAAGGGGAATGTGTTGCTTGTTTTCCTCCTGGAGGGCAGGAAGCATCCGCAGTCGTGTCCTCGTGCTCCGGAAGAGCTGGGGGGTCACCAGGAGAGGAAGAATCCACAGGTAGTTCCTATGGCTGTGTCGAGATCACTCCTGTTTGAACAAATTGATTCTTGGAGCTATTGCAGGTTCTTGGGAAAATTGCAAGGAGGGTTGCTTGTAAAGGCAGATTTTTGGGAGGGGTGGGAGTTCTGCATTTCTAGGGAATGCTGGTGCAGGCAACGGGTTTATCCAGAGTGAACAAATTCCGTCGATAATGTCCATCCTGGGATACACACACAGAGTCTCCCGGAAATGCTGGAAAACTGGAGGGAAAAAAGACCAGGTTGTGTTGACCAGAATTGCTGAAGGTGCTGTGATGTTGTGTTGCCCAGCTGAGCCAGCGTGTCGTTATGGATGCTCCCCAGATTTGCATAATGCTGAGAGGCGGGATGAGGGTTGTCACAGTTAATGAACTCCACGGGTGTTTAATCCTCATTAGGGCTTTAAGTCGTTTTGGTGCTCGCAGCACTTTCCAGCTGTACTTAAATCCACTTCTCATTAACTGAGTCTCTGCTCAGGGATGGGGTCTAAACCCCGGCTCTGAGCCCTGTGCCCGTCCTAAGGTGCCTGTTCCATAGCAGGGACCCAAAAGAGATTGCGATGTCCAGCGTGTGTGTGCAGAAAGGGCATCTTTTTCTGGGAAAAACGGTTTGGGGTTTTTCTGTCGTGCTTTTCTAGAGGGCAGCGCGTGGTGCCGGCTGCGCTCCGGAGGTTCCAGTGGTGGAGTGCGGCTCAGAAACCCTCCTGAGCCAACTCAGATGTGTAAATGGCTGTGCCAGTTGGGGTTTGATGGTCAGAAGAGCTGTCCAAACCCAAGTATCCATCCTTTCTCCTCTCTCCTGGGTCAGTCTGTGCTGTCCTCCACGTGAGTTACGAGGGAAGATGGACACACCTCTCAATGGGCTGAGATGTTTGAAGTCTTTAGAGACCTGTAGCTGTCTCATAAATACCACTTTGGAATGACTCTTTCCCAGAATTGCTCAATCCACCAACGCTGCTCTTCCCAAGTGATGCAGAAGTGATGAGCTTTGCTTTGTTTTGGTCTTCTGCTTTCCTGAGCATCCATGTCAAGCAATGCCCCGAACAGAAACAGTTCTTCATTTTAGCCTGGCTCTTTCGAAACAGAATGTTTGGGGAAGAATTTATTGATTACAAGAGCCCTTCATCGCATGGGTTTGTTTGGGTCAAAACTGCGTAAAGCTGAACAGCAGTGGCCAGTGGCTGTTCCAGATACGCTCCGTGGTTGGGCTGGTTTGATGGAGTCATTGAGGAGAGGGTCTGTCTCCTGTATTTCGGTCCCACTCTGGATCTCGCTGTGCTTACTGGGGTCCACACTCCAGAAAACGTTCCTCTTGGCTGTGGAAGGGTGTGACTAAAACCAGGAGCTTCCAGCAGCATCTTGTTCCTCAGCGAATATCCTGAGTTAAAAGAGGCCCACAAGGATCCTCGAGTCCAGCTCAGCAGGCTCTCTTTGCCTTCTGCTCCCTGGGACATCCAGGCACTGGGATATGGCTGCAATTGTTGCTCTTTGCCTTTCAAAGCCGTTCAGCACTTCCTTCCACCCATCCTCTGTTCTCCGGGCTTTGTTTATTCCCCTTAGTCTGAAAACTGTATAAATATTTGATGTTTTGTTGTTAGAATTGAGCTGTTGCTGCTCTTGCTCGTGCGTTAGGTTAGTCAGCCGTAAAAACACTGAATCCAGTCAGGAGCATGGGGGAAACTTCCAGCAAAATCCTGGAAAACGTCTGTAAAGGGTGAGCTGAGCATCTTGGAATCAATTAGGTTGGAAAAGACCTCTAAGATCATC
>VYZT01047116.1:13151-26591 GCA_013400735.1 Pomatostomus ruficeps
GGCTGAGCCCCTTTCCCAGCTCCCGGAGCCTCCTTTGCTCCAGGCTGAGCCCCTTTCCCAGCTCCCTCAGCCCCTCCTGGTGCTCCAAACCCTTCCCCAGCTCCAGCCCCTCAATGTCTTTCCATGTACAAGCTTGGTGGGAATTTGAATCCGCCTGCTTTCCCTGGATTTTCCGTGTACCAAGAAATATTTTGAATAATTCCAGCTTGAAATTTCAGCTGAGTGCAGAAGGGCAGGAGTGAGAGATCCTGCCTGGAGCACGGGGTGCTGTGGGATGGCAGCAGACACAAGATTTGCTTAAATATATTTAGTGACTTTGTAATCTCAGTTCTTAAGAACCTCCTTCACTTGTACAACTGTTTTACAGAGACTTTTAATTTGAGCAAATTTGGGTTCCTGAGATTACATCTTTCCCAGCCTCTAAAACACAGGCTGCTGCTGCCGGGACTGTAAGTCCTCGTTCCAAAGCACTTCAAAAGCGGATTTTAATTCTTCCCCTTGTTCCTTTTGATAGAAGATGTTTCCAGAAGTTTATCTGTTTTTAAAGTGGCCTGAATCTGATGCTGATTGTGACAGCTTTCAGACCAATTAATTTGGCAAAGAGATCTTACAAAAAACTCAAATATGTTGTATCAGGATCTTAACAAAAGTTGACCAACCCAACAAGTGGAGTTTCTGGCACATAATAAATAATATATAGATCCTTTCTAGCTTGATAGGCAGGAAATTATTGATTAAAACCTTGTCTGTAGCTTTGTTTCCTGGCTCGCCGCGCCAAAGTGCGTTTGATCTGTCTCGCTCTGGAATCAGCAATATTTCTGTGTGGGTGCAACATGTCCCGCTCCCTTTGATCCCCAGAGATTTGTTTTGGCATTGCAGCAGCTATTTTTATTTTGCTTTGTGAGGGAAATAAAAGCGGTTTGATGAGCATCGCCATGCTCCAGATCTGCCTAAATGTCACGAAAAGAGAATTGTGGAAGAGGTCAGGAGCTGTAGGTGATGACCTGAAGACAAGTTGTGTGTGATATATGGTGCAGAGACTGGAATTAATTTAGGATATGTAGGATAATACAGGAATAAATAACTGCTCAGTAAATACAGCGTAAAACCTTACTTTAAATGCTCTGCTGCAGCTCCTGAATTTGAAAAGAAATAATGTTCCCTGATGGTCTTCAGACTGGGCAGTTCTGGTATCGGTTTAGGATAATGAGGGGCTTTATTTGTAATGTGATGTCACCCGAAAACTAAAGAGTAAATATTTTATTGAAAGAAAAAAATTGAAACAAACAGAGAAAGCCCCTCCCCAAAACCCCGAGTCATTTAAAATAAGTTCGTTTCAGTGCAGGTATTTTTTAAATGGATGAAGGCAAAGTGCTCCATCCACCCTGTGTTCTCCAAATGTCGCTTTGCCAGGAGTTCCCTGCCAGCTCTTAGGACTCAGCCATCGCTTCTAAAAGCAGCTATTGAACAGTTTGGGATCTGGGCCACTGATTGTGCTTTTGAGACTCAAGGAAATCACCTCTCCATGGGCTCCCCAGCTTTCCATGCAGCTGAGCCCACCTTGGGAGGAAGAGCAGTGGCTCATCCCCGACCCTGCACGTCCTGGAGGGAACTGGGCAGTGCTGGTGTCAGGGAAACTTCCCAGTCTGACCATTCACGAGTCACGCTCCCAGCATTCCTCAGCTCTGGAGTGGTGCAGGCTTAATGATATCCTCGTTTATCTGGGGAAAAAAAAGACAGGGAAATTCAGGGGTGAAGTCTTGCACATCCCTATAGCCTCTAAAAAAAGGAGGAATTAAAAATATTGCGATACAAATCCATATATGATGCTGTAGGGGAAACAACGATGTTCTTTTTGGCTTTAAATAGAAACGGAGTTTGTTTTTAATTGCACGTTGGAGCGATTAATTGGGCTGGTTTGTGCCAGGACAAAGCATTAGGGCAGTGAGAAGCATTCCTGGGTCTTGGCCTTCGTCCTTCCCCAGAGACTGATTTTTCTGCTGTGACAGTGGCACTGATTGTCTGCCAGCTCAACCGAGAAAGTGTAGGTGGAGCGTAGGAATAGAACCTTGAATTTTCTATTAATCACTGAAAATTCTCTCATATTTAAGGAAAATTAAAAAAAAATAAATTAGACAGCAAAACCCCCCCAAACAACCCGGGTTGCTTTTAATAAAAACAGCCAAAACCCCCTCCCCAAACCCTTTTTATCAGTAAAGGGATGAAGAAGCAGTTAGAGGGAACGAGAGCTCTTTGTGTTCGAAATGCCGGCTGCTTTCCAGCCCTTGTTGGAGAACTCGGGCATTTCCAGAGCTCACTCTTTAAAAGCGCTGTTCTGGTCTGAGCTACACCAAAATCCTCTCGCTCCTGTTGCTCACCTGTTTCCATCACATGCTTGTTCTCTTGTTTTTGTTGGTTTTAGGTGAGGAATTCCTTGCTAATTGTGGCCATATTTTGTGCTTACCTCACGATGTCACTTTTTATTGCCACAGAGTTACGGTTAGCAGCATACAGAGGCTGTGAGCATCCCCAGCCGTGGAGCCATGGGATTGTTCGGGTTGGAAAAGCCCTCTGAGCCCATCGAGTCCAACCACCCCCCCGCAGTGCCAAGGCCACCCCTAACCCATGTCCCCAAGTTCCACATCCACACGTCCCTTAAATCCCTCCAGGGAGGGGGACCCCACCCCTGCCCTGGGCAGCTGTTCCAATCCTGACAACCCTTTCCATGATTAAATTTTTCCTAATATCCAGCCTGAACCTCCCCTGGCATGGACTGTGTTACTCCCTTCTCCTGTTCCAGCTGGACTGGGAGAGGAAGTGACACCATGCACTTAATGGCATTTTAAGAGGAAAACATTGGCAGAACGGCATGTGGTCGCACTAAATGCTGCTGTCTCCAGAAATCAAGGAGAAAAGAGGCTGGAATAAGCTGGTAGAAGATAAATGAGGCTACACGAGCTTTATGCCTTCACTTGGGGTCAGTGACATGAGGCCTCTCAGATGATGTTCCTCGAAGGGGAGGCTGGTGAGGATTTCAAGGCACTGATTAGTTACAGTTCAGGGTTTAATTGAAATAATTACGTGGGAACCTTCTGCTTCCTGTTTTATTCTTCTGCTGTGGCCAAACCAAACCGAAATGTAGCAGTCGTGGCTGGTACTGTAAGTTTTTAGGTGATTAATATGTACCAAAGCTGTGCTCGAGGTGATCGTTGAAACCAAGGAGGAATCCCAAGCAGATAACCTTTAAATAGGAATTCCTGCTTTCTGCGACCTTTAAATAGGAATTCCTGCTTTCAGTGTCTCCGTGTAGGTGCCTGTCCAAAAGCCCAGGGACCCTCCTTTGATCTCAGCTTTCATCCCATCGAGCAGAATCGCTTTGATCCCGGCCGTGGTGGGGACGGCCCTTTCTCGGCGCTGTTACTCCGCTCCGGGAGAGCGGCTGCCGGAGCGCTGAACCTGCCGGCCGTGATTTGTAGCTCCCACTGGCGGCACCTGGATAACTTCAAGTTTTCAGGAGTCCTCAGGTTTACTAGAGGGGTTTTGGCCTCCCCTTCTGTAGCCCTTCCGCTGGTGCCAGGCGCTGCCTGTCCTGGCCTGTGCTGTCACATCGCTCGCTGTCACTCCTGTGCAATATCCACCCTCCTCTTTCCTTCTCCCTCAGGAAACCTTTCAAGGATCTTGGTGAATTTATTATTTATATGTTTCATGTGGGTGTTTATTTTCTTTCCTGTCGCCACCAGTGATGGTTTTTGCGGTGTGATCTCGTGTATCATCTGCTCGAATGCACGGAAGAAACCGAGCCAAAGGCAGGGGCACATCCCAGAGCTCTGGGATGACACCCGGTTCCCAGTGCCATCGGGACCGCTGACGTACGTGGCATAAATTAGAAGAGCAGACAAAAGGGAGAAATATGACCACTGGCCGTGGGAGCTTGAGAAGCGAAAGCTGTTTTAGTGCAGAGCAGGAATAATTTCCAGTCACCTTCTCTTCTTTTCTCTTCCAGGCGGTGACCGTGCGGAATTCCATGGCCAAGTCGCTGTACAGCGCCCTGTTTGACTGGATCGTGTTCAGGATCAACCACGCGCTCCTCAACTCCAAGGACATGGAGGAAAGCACCAAGGTAACATCTCACCAGCTCTTTTGGCTCCTCTCTCGGGTTTTTAAAACAGGCAACTGCGTGATAAAACATTACCCAGGCGTGTTGCTTAACATGGAGTTAATTTTTCCTCGGATCATAACTGAGTACATCGTTATTCTCGGCGGTGCTTGCTGAGCTGAGAAGGGTGAAGCACCTCAAGTATTATAAGCTCAAAGCAAGCAGGGAAGAGGTTTTGTTGTAGGGGGAAATGGGAATTCTTGCTACCACGTTTTGGTGAAGTTGCTTCATGACGAAATGATGAACGAGCTGGGTGTCTGTAGGTACTGAGGCAGCATAGTAGAAAAATGAAATTAAAGAAAAAAAAAGTCACGATGGGAAGGGTGGAGCTGGTGCGGTGCCGTTCCACCTTCCCAAAGAACTGACGGAAGGAATGCCGTGAAGTTTCCTGCGATAGCAGGGTCTGGGTGCTGTGACCCAGGACATCCTCCCAGCCCTGTGGTGAATTCATCCACACTCCTGTGTGCCTGGGGGATGCTGACCCCAAAGTCCGTGTCCATGCACACGTGCACATCCAACTCTCCAGCTACCCTGGCTTGGGAATCTGGGACATGGTCCAGCCACACGTGGGGTTTTGGGGGAGGTCGTGCATCCAAACTAAAGTCACAGCTGCCAAAAGGAGGATTTTCCTAAGCACTGACATTTGGATTGTGCCCTAAGGCTGCAGTTGCAGAGACTCTCGGCATGGTCACTCCTTCATTTAATTCCAAAAAAGGCTCGTGGAGCGTAATTATGGACTGGAAATAAAAACATGCCTCTGAAATCTGGTTGTCTGCTTTTCTGACAAAGAAGGGTTGTTCCAGTGATAACATCCAGCGAGCCTTCTGACTGCACATGCCGCCTCTCCCTCTGTTTAATATTTTACCAGAAATGTTTGTTCTTTCCTGATTTTTTTTTTCCAAGTCATCAAAAGTTTTGTCTGGGCTGTCAGGAAAAAACAAACCACACTGTTTACATATTTGGTGAAGTAGAAAAGTGGATTTGTTTTGACAAGGAAATGCATCTCAAATGCTAATTATTTTTTTATTAATAACCCAATGATTTTTTTTTAATCATTATCTGTTCTGTAATATTTAAATACGAATCAGTCTAGGACACTCTTGAGTGCTTACTCAGCATGGCTGTGAAAGTGAGGCACCACAGTAGGTGTTTATGGGCCATTAAACTTTGCCTCCCAACCTCAAATCTCAGCAGGTAAGAGCCAGAACAGCCCAAATTCCTGCTTTTTTTCCAGCATTGCTGCTGCACATTAACCCTCTGCTTCCTCCAGCCAAGACTCCCATGGAGCGTAACCACCTTCCCCCTTGCCCATCTCCCTGTGTCATCTCAGGAATTCCCAGTTCCCAGGTTTCTGGCCCTGTTTTTTGCCCCAGATCGGAACGGTGATATCCAGGTCAGGCACCGGGAGCTGGGAGCGGTGTTTCCACTGTGCCAGAGCAGGTCCACCCGCGCTGGCAAATGCCCAGGGCCTGGAGCTGCAGGAACGTGTTCGAACCCAGCTCCGGGGAGGCAATCCTGGGCTGTACTTGGGCCAGAGTTTCTGAAGCAGAAAGGCAGCGCACAAAACACCGGGAAATACCTGCTGCTCGAGGCAGGAGTGCGGTTCCATTTATCTTCAGAGTCCTCTGTGAATTGGATTGATTCCCACAAATCCCCCAGAAATCAGGAAAATGCACAAATCCTCCCCGTTTTAGGGGTGGGGAGGGCGAAGAAGAGATTTATGTGCATTTCAGAGCAGCTCTGTTAAACATTGCCCGGCCAATTTTCCCTTGAGTGGTTCTATCACGTCACCTCCTCAGCCCTATACTTAGCCCCTCGCTGGGGCTGTTCCAGCACAGAGGGAGGAGAAAATTCCCCCTGGGCTGGGCAGGGCTGGGAACAGCTGCTCCTTTGCCCTCGAGGAATAACTTTGCTGCCAACAAGTGTCCGAGGGCATCCCGGGCTCTGCAGCTGCCATTGAGGCACCGACCAGGAACCAACACCCCGGAGGAACAGAGACAATGCCAGCTGATCTGGGTTTTCCTTCCGCTTCCCAATCCTCTTGAAATCCTTTTCAGCTCGTGCTTGGAGAGGCCCGGATGAGGATGTAGGTTCTTCTTGTAGCCTCCCATGTGTTGTTTCGAGGTTGGGCGAGACCAGTGAGTAACTGAGAGGTGAACTGGGAGCGGGAGCATCTCCAGACCCTGGGAACAGCTCCTTGCTGCGAGGCAAGACCTCGGCGCTTGGACGACAGCTCCTTGCTGGCATCTACCAGCCAAAAAAATCTCCTAAACACACCAAGTCTCTGATTTATGGGAGCAAAATACAGCCTTGCACCTCAGAGACTCCTCAGCGTGCAGTGGGTGAACAGTGTGAGACTCACCCCGTGGCGAATATCCTGGATTAATCCCAGCCCACGCTTGCCGCTGATACTCGTCTGACTTTTAAGATGTATTTTGAAACAATCCTGCAGGTAGGGAAGGTTCAGAAAGTGTCAGATGATTGATTTGGGGCACAGAGCTCTCTTTTATGATAATCACATTATGCAGAAGTGAAACAAGACTCGAAACCATCTCAATTCAGAGTGTGTTTGGGAGAAGTTGATGAGAAAAATTAGTACAGGAGTTTCTGTCTTCATGAGTGAAGATTTGATTTCAGTGGGACAATGGGAACTGAGACCATTTTCAGATCCCAATATGTGTTTATTTGATGTCAGCAGTAAGGAGAAGATCAAAAGATGAAGCTGGGCAAAGAAAAATAAACACTTGGCCGTTGTTCTTCCATATTGTCCAGCATATATTCGGAAGATGTAAATCAGACCTTTGATATCCAAATTTAGTTAAATGCACAGTGAAATATTTTGGGAAAACACAGTGGGATTTGGCTTATCTTGCTTGGTGACAGGATTTATAGCATATTATTCCTGACGCGAGTTGTGAAGAAGTCATTTGATACCTCCTGGTTTAGGGTGATGGCAGAGCTGCCGTGGGTCAGACTTGCTCCGACTCCCTTTTCCTTCATCATCTTTCACTGGCTTTTAGTTCCTTTTATGTTCTTATGATTCCCTACAAACTGTCTGAAATTTGACCTTTATTAATGAGGTCAGAGACTTTTCCTTCTCTTGAGAACGAGATTACTGAACCTCCCAGAGCCTCTTATTGAATTCCCCTTCCATCAATCAAGTTAGGAACTGTTAGAAGTCCATCTCATTGCTTAAAACAATGACAGAGTGGAGATCCTGGTGGATCAAAAGGCACTTTCAAAGGTGCTTTTAATCTTTTCCCATTTGGTTCTTGTGAAGTGTCCTAATTTCTTCCTAAATCACCCTGCTGCTGTTTTCGGATGACGTGCCACATGCGCGGGGATGACGGTGAACTCATGGCTCTGAGGAAAATTAAAATTAATGGTCATGAAGGAAAATTCATCGTTGAACTCATGAAGAGCTCATGGCCATGAAGAGAATTCATTAAAATTAACAGCCATGAAGAAAAATTCCTGGTTGAGTTCATGAAGGACTCATGGCCATGAAGAAAATTCATTTAAATTCAACCAACCGGTTAATTCTTGGCTTTTTGACCGGGAGCAGGGGAAGAATTGCTGAACATGCAATGTATTTCATGTGCATCAGTTCATTAATTTTAGGTCCCAACTTCCAAGTTTGTAGCAAATCTCTGCCTCTCACTTTATATAAAAGGTCATCACGCATGTTGGGGTGATGTTGGTTGGAGTGGTCCTTTTAGATGAAGTGGTAATGGATTTTTGGGTTGTTTCGGGGTTTTGGGGAGGGATTTTTTTATAGTATCGGCTTTGGAATATTGTAAAAGAAAAGAAATTACTAAAATGAAAAGAGATAAAAAAATTTTAGAATAGCAATAAACAAGATTTTTCCCCTGGATTTGAAACAAACCTATTTGTGATTGCCAAAATGCACCTCCGTGGTGGAATGACATCACCAGCGTGTATTTGGGGCAACATAAATCAGCTCCAGCCATCCCTTTGTATTGGCACTTTGGGAATTGGAGAGCACAAAGCTTCGAGGCCATCGTTTGCCAAAAGCCCTTAAAACTCGTGCTCTGTGTTTAAATGTCACGGCTGAGACATTTTTAGAAAAGCATGAGGTCATTTCTCATCATCTCAAGCAGAAAGTGCTCACTGACCCAGGGTTCACCCAAATTTTAAAAATCCTCCAAGATGTGCACTTTTAATCGTAGGAATTTTGATATGGTAATTAATACGGTCACACTTTTTAATTTTAAATGTTAAATGTTTAAATATTTTGATAAGGAAACAACATTATCACACAAACTAGGCCTGACTAGTCAAGGTCTAAATTCTCTTTGTGTGATTTCCTCACGGCACCTGTTGGAAGGATGCATTTGAAACTGAAGACTTAAAAGATTTGTAAATGTAAAACTCCTTTAAGTATTTTTTTAAAATGCTGGGCTGCAAATTTCATCTTAAACCCACCCAGATTACACACTTTTTACGGGCAGATGTCAATGGAAATGGTGTTTTTTCACCTTGCTACAAGAACTGACTCTGTACCAGTACATCTGTGCTGCTTCATCAGGGCCAGAGAGCAGAAAAACAGCCATAAATTCCAGATTGCTCAGGTTTTAAAGTTTTCCCAAGTGGAATCCGTCGGCCTCATTCTTTCGGGAGCGTCGGAGCAGAGGGCAAACGACTGTTCCACCACAGAGCTCTGCCTGGATGGCTCTGGCTGAAACTCTGCAAGAAACCACACAGCTGAAAATCTGTATTCTGGAGGAGTTTGGGAGTTGCAAACACAGGGATGTGAGAAAAATACTCTTTTACTCTGTATAACAGCCAGGGCAGAATTAACCATCCTGGCCGTGTGGTTTGATACCTGCAGAGGGTTTGTGAAAAATTGATTATTTTTATAGTTCTGTGCGTCTTTAATTTTGGACGTCAGCAAAAAAAAAAAAAGCAACTTTAAAATATAATATTCTCATAAGATTCTTTTATAACTGACATGGCTATTTTTTGCCATATATGACTCTTCTCTTTTGATTTATAAGTGTATTTCCACACCCACATTGAAATATATTTGGTAGCAGATTCAATGCAGTAAATGAACCAGGACTGGAAAAAAAGGGAGAGGGTTTTTGTGCTCGGTTTTTTCACATTAAATGAAGTCCGTGAGAGCTTAAAGATCTTGTTCAGCTTAAAGTCTTCACTCATGGCAGGGGCTTAACTATTTCCACAGAGCGCCAACGCGATGCTTTTGAAAGCTGGTGTCAGTAAATCCATAAACAGTCTGGAAATGGGAGCATTTTATCTTCCAAGCCATGTTTGTGTGTGTTGGAATAGAGACTTTGATGTAGGGGAATTTTAGGGAGCTCTTGTGGCTTGTGGGGATGAGCTTGAACAGCAGTGGGGTGGTTGGGGTCAGGATTTGCAAGGGTGATGTGAAGGGAAATGAGAAAAAGTCGTTTTGTCCTGCTTCCGTCATCAATTTTTCCATGGATGATATAGATAAAACATGATCCATTAATCATACAGAGAGTTTAAGAAGAGCTCCTCCTGAGATGGATTTCAGAAGGAGATGGGGCAGATTTTGGCCTGGTTGATGGACAGAGCTGTGAGCAAAAGGGATTCCACATCCATTGGGCCAGGCAGGAGGAGATGCTGTGAGCAAAAGGGATTCCACATCCATTGGGCCAGGCAGGAGGAGATGCTGGACCTTGGGAAGCAGTGGGTGAGTGTGAATCCCTCTGCCAGGCTCCGGCCTTGGTCCAGTGGCTCCCAATTTCCATCCTCTGGTCAAAGGGCTGTTTCTCAGGGGTGTTCCGCCGAGTGATGCAAACTCCTGGGAAAGTGGCCAAGGGCTTCATCCTTGTCGTGGCATCGGGGAGGCAGAGCCCGTCCGGCCCTGGAACAGGGAGAAAAGCCTGGACAAAAGATGAGGTAGCCAATGAGCTCTTGGGAAAATGGGTTAGAGACTTATGTTTGTGCTTAAATGGTTTTTTTGTTGTGTTTTCGCTTGTCCCGGTGGCCAGAGTCTGGGCCAGACAAAGCTCCGGCTCACGGCCGAGTGGCCGCTGCCCACGGCAGCCGTGCCTGCTGCAGCCGTAGGTGGTTCCCTGGTCAGGAGTCAGGGGCAGAAGGAATATTTTCCTCCCACGTTATGTGATCCATTGCAAACGGACCAAAGGCAGTGTGGAGAGGCTTGGGGACAGTCTGGTTTATATTCCTGGCAGGACAGTTAAGCCGGGCTTAGCAAGGAAGCGTTAGAAAATCCAGAGTGCAGGTTACACCGATAGAACTAAAGCCAGGGCGCCCGGCAGCTCTCGGGTCCTTTGAGGTGGAGGGGAGAGGGTGTTTCTCCTACCTGTTGAGGTTTGGCTCATTTGATCAGTGCTAATGCTCTTATTAATTATTTAATTAATTGTGATGGGTGAACAGAGTATTTGTGAGAGGTGGCTTCGGATGGAGCCCAGGGCATGGTGCTCTGACGAGCTGCTGGTGGAGCTCTCCCTGCGCGTGTCCTTCAGGCTCCTCACTCCTTTCCTGATGACAGCAGCCTTGCTGGGTGGGCAAGTCTGAGGGTTTTTTATAACTAATTATTAATTAGGTGTCTAACACAACGGTCATGTACAGGCTTGGAAGCTGCAGCAGAAATTGAATCTTGAGCATGTTTTCTGCCCCGGCTCCCGCTGTGGATGAGGTTTATCTGCTGGCACATCCCCATGTCCCTCTTCCTCTGGGTGTCCCAAATCCATCTGACAGGCAGAAGGCTCAATTTTTTGAAAACCAGTACCTACCCAAAGGAGAAAGTTTCACATTCTACTCCCGTCAGGGGTAGGAAAGCATTGTCTGAGCCAGGAGGCGATGGGTTGCACTCATTTGTGGGCCAACATAAACCTGGCCAGAGGTTCACTGTCTCTCCTTGCCTGACTGGTGTGGGGGGACTGGGATTGGTTGTGGAGAGAGGAGGGGGCCAGGAGGATGCAAAGCAAGCTGGGAATTCAGTGCAGCGTTGACCTCGCTTTGCCAACAAAGTGATGGTAAAAAAAGGTGATTTAGAACTGTAACTCAGCAAATCCTGCAATTTATATCGCAGGCTATGGATTTAACAAAAGATAAAACTTCCCTACTGTGAACTCCTGGAAGTTCATCAGAGGGAATGTAGGGGTCAGAGTGCCAATGGGTTCCAAAAAAACCGGTGTGGGTCCCGCTTTACACCTCTCTTGCCCTTGAACTAGAGGAGCACAGAGGTGTCTCTCCATATCCCTCATCCCAACGCGGTGGGAACAGGTGTCGGAGCACAGGAGAGCCGTGTGGACACAGCCAGGTGTCACAGGGGAAGATCTGTGGGCAGGACTGGGCCAGCAGTTGGGGCTGGGTGTTATTCAGGGCTCTGGACCACCTTTTCCATCAGCGTTATTGTTTTTGCATTAATTCCCCGTTTCGGAGCGGCAGGAGCCACTCGGTGCTCCCAAACATCTCTGCATTTTCTGATCCATCTGGCAAACAAGGCGGATGCTTTGTTGGTGATACTATTTGAGTTCTCACCAGAAGAACTAAAGATTATTTCCATGGGAGGCCCTGATGTGCGGGAGTTTCTCCTTGAGGTTTGCAGCTGGAGCGGGTTGGCTTGGACGCTTGGGCACCGTGGGGTGTGTTCCTGTGGGCTGCCTTTGTTTCCCAAGCCTATTCCCATTTCTCCCCTCTGAAGATCAATACTCTAAAATCCAATACAAGAACTTGGAACGGGGCTCAGGTTTCCTCAAAGACGGCCCTTTGTAAATATGAAAAAATTCACCTCTCGAAGGGCTCTTCTCTTAGAACGAGCCCTTCTGTCCAGATGAAGTTCCATGTTGTCTCTGCTTTGGAGAAGTCTTCCAGATGGCATCACATCAACAATTCCAGTGAAATTCCTGCTATTAAGAATATTTAATTCTTCTTGTGTGCTTTTGATTATGCCCTGTGTACAAATAATCCTCTTTATGTGATTTTATTCTAATCCTCACTCTTACTTCTCTTGCAGACTTTATCCATTGGAGTGCTCGATATTTTTGGGTTTGAAGACTATGAAAACAATAGTTTTGAACAATTCTGCATTAACTTTGCCAACGAGCGCTTGCAGCACTACTTTAACCAACACATCTTTAAACTGGAACAGGTAAGGCTGGAAATATTTACTCTCTGATGCCACTGAGTGTTGACATGACTTTGTGTCCCTGATAAAGTTCTTAAATTCTCCCTTTAGTTCTGTTTTGTTAAGGCGCGTACACTGAATTATTCAAAATTAACTTCTAATTGACCGTACGGCGAAGTTCCACCTGTAAAATAAAATCCAGCCAGACATTTGCTGGTTTAAAATAAACATTTTGGGTTCCAGAAACATCATGAAGACCTTACCCACTGCTCGGTTGTCTCCTTGATATGTGTTCAGAGGGCTCATCCATGAGCAATTCCTCCCTTGCCTTTGCCTGGACTTGCTGCTGTGTCACTCGATATCACATAAAAGGGTTTTTTTGGTGTTTAGTGAAAAAGCCACCCCACTCTTCCAGTGTTTTTTTGCCTTCCAGTGTTGATTTGCGGGGAGGGAGGGGAAATGTCACCCTCGTGTGCTCCAAGGTCAGACTTGAGAGTGTTACGACCTTCAATATCCCTGGCAGATTAGGAAGGGCTGAACTTTAAGCTTTGCTTTAGGTTTGTTAAGACAGGCTGTTGCTTTCCAGCCTCAAATTAACGCACTCAAGAGAGATAACAAAAACACGGGCTGCAATCCAGCAGGTGACACACACACGATGGTTTAGATGGGTGGGAGGAGGCTTCTCCTTTTGTTATCCAACCACAAGCAGGACAAGCAGACTGGAAGAATGTGTTGTTTCATGGGTGTGTAATACAGGAAATATGTCCGAGACCTTCAAAATGCCGTTTTTTGGACATGCCAGTCTGCATATCCTCCCTCCAGGTGAAATCCTTCTTGGGGGAGGCCAAGGGGAACCTTCCTTATCAGCGTTACAGAATTAGCCCAGCCCTTCCCAAAAAACCCTGATAGTCACATTTTGGGCCTGTCCAGTGTTCTCAGAGACTGGAAAACTCAGAAGGAAAAGTTGCCTTGAATATGAGGATGTTCAAAAAACAAGTGATATATCCCTGAGTGGGTCACTAAGGGAGTGTTTGCTTATGAGTTTCATGGTTTCTGTTGAATCTCTCTGGTTTTGATCAAAAGGTGGAGCAGAGCTGCTCAAGCCCATTGAATTTCAGCTTTTTAAGTGGCCTTTGTCTGCAGATGCACCCTACTCAATAGATGCTCCAGGAATGGGAAAACC
>VYZT01047119.1:0-33580 GCA_013400735.1 Pomatostomus ruficeps
CTCATCCTCCTCATCCTGCTCCTGGGGGGCTGCGGGGAACGAGCGCCCGGGCCCGGGGGTTTGGGGAGCGCCGGGCAGCGCCCATGGGGAGCGGCCGCGGCCGGGGGGGCTGAGGGCCGGTCCGGGCTGTGGAGCCGCCGGGCCGGGGGGGTGTCCGAGGACCCGGGGGACTGTGGGGTCCGGTGTCCGGGAACAGCGGGCCCAGCCTGCCCGGAGTGGCCGTGCCGCCCGTCTCCGGGGTCAGACCCTCCGAGCCCGGTCCGTGGCGCGGTGTCGGTGCCCGGCGGTGCACCTGGGCCGCGGGCAGCGGCGGTGCAAGTTCGGGAGGCGAGAGGGGAACGCGAACAGCCCCGGGGTGACAGCGGCACTAGGGGGGTGTTGGCTCTGTATTCCGTCATTTTCAGTGAAGTTGATCAAAGGCGCTGCCAGGGGCGTTGAGAAAAGCGGGTGGTCCCTGCCTGAGGCTCTGCAGCTGCGGCCGCTGCTCGGGGCGGGCCTTGGGCACATAGCGGTGCCTCAGTTTCCCTTCACGGTCAGGAAAGAGCTGCCCGTGTTATCTCGTGGCTGCGGACACCACCTCGCTCTGCGGGGTCAGAGGATGGGGAGCAGCAAGGTGCCGTGGCTGCGAGGGTGCAGGTGAGGGCACGGCACCGCTCGGCGCTTGTCCTCTGTGCTGTCTGAGCGGGTCCGTCCCATCCCTGCTGCTGGACACGCTCAGGTGCACAGTGAGGGGCATGAAGTGACCTGTGTGGGCTACGTGGGGTCAGTGCAGGTGTGATTTTTGAATCCCAGCCTGGATCCTGGGGGTGTCTGGAGCACCAGACCATCCCCACTCACGCTGAGCGGGAGTGCAGGGTCTGTCCTGGAGTCACCAATTGCTCCATGCTCCGACTGTCTCGGTGCTGTCCCAAACGAGGGGCGATGGAGCTGCTGCTGGAGCTGCTCTGGGTGCTGGTTTAAATGGATTTCTGCTAGACCTGACATCCCCAGCCTCCGAGCTTTCTGTCTCATTCACCTCACACAGGTGTGTTGCGGTCAGTACGGATTCAGCCTCCTGGTCAGGAGGCATTGAAGTGTTTTATGCCACAGAGTGAGAGCAGTTCTTGAAAGAGGATGGAACAGTGCTGGGCTTTATCCTGGGTGCTGCTCCTGTGGGTGTTGTTCTCATGGACAATTCTCTTTCTTTACATAAATTCAATTTGAATGGTGCTTTTGCTTAATTTTGCATTTCAGTCCCTCCTTACCACCGTTACAGCACGTTCTTGCCCAAAGTACCTCTTTTTCCCTCTGATTGGGCCAGTTCTTGGTGTTCACCTGTGCATCTTTTGGGCGGTTCCAAGGAGAACAAGGAGTCCCAAAACATGCAGCATCTCTGCCTGTTTTCCTGCTAGCTGGACTTTGTCATTAGGGTGATTGATCTGATCCTGCCCCTCACTTGCATAAGGATTGTGGATCTTTGCAGAAATGCAATTTGAACCCAGCTTAATGGTGTATAAAAAAGATTACGGTTTTTTGTTCCGGTTTTGTTTCCTCCAAATACCTCATCTTCACCCTCCCTCTGGGTTTTCTTTCAGCCACGCTCGTTTGCCTGGAAGAATTTTGCTACTGAATCATTAATCTGCCTTTATTTTCTGCTCCCATTTGCATATGAAGTAATTCCTTGTTCTTTTTGTTGTGTCTCCACTCGGAGGAGTCCTTTCTGCACGGGGGTGTGTTTTTGTCCCTTGTCTGCGTGGAAATTTGTGAGGAAGCTGTCGGGAGAGGCAGCTGGATCGGGGCGATGTGGATGAGGTGTTTCACCCGGCTGTTCTGTGATCCCATGTCACGTTTGTGATGGGATGGCCGTGGTGGTCCCCGTGGGGATCCCTGCAGCTGGGCTTTGCCCGGTTGTGAGGGTATTTGGGAAGGCTCAGCCTTGTGGTGTGGTGTAGCAGCTTAAATTCCTAGAGCAGGAGAACCTAAAAACTTGCAGAGCTTTCGCCATCTGTGCCTTTCACTCCTTTGTCCTATATTTAGCTTGGGAAAGCAAACAGATTAGGTGGTTTGAGTTCTCGCTGCTTCCAGGCGGGCACAGGGCTGCAGTGCTGGGGAGTGTTTGGGACCCAGCATCAGGGGCTCCCTGCGAGCTGCCTGGGCACTGCCTGCTGCCTCTGAGCATGCCTGTGTTCCCCAGCCTGTAATTATTCATGGAAACACATCTCATGCTTTAAAATAAAACCAGTGAGCTGCCTTTTCCTCTTCCTGGCCTTATTTGAAAGCAGCTTCTTCTCATTGTGTATTTTTTTTAACCGGTGTTGGTGTAGCCGCGGCAGATCCGTGTTCTCAGGGAGTGACAAAGGCCCTGTTTATCCACCAGCCCAACTGCCCCAACTTCATGTGCCACTTTGGGATTTGAGTTCTCAGCACTGCAGTGGAAATCCTTGCCAAAATGGCTTTTATTTAATTTTGTTGGAGAGGTTTATCCCCTGCTGCCTATAACAGCTGCTTTGTGACGTTTTCTTTTGGGACACGTGTTGAAGCTTGTGAGCTTGTGGAGTAACAGGCACACAGGACATGGCTTGCAGGGGAAATGCAACGTGCAGTCCTGCTGGGAAGAAAGAAAAGCTGATGTCAGCAGAGGAGCAGCTGGGCTGGGGTTTGGGTCTGAACACAGGAGAAGGAGACCACAAATGTGTCTTGCTGTGACAGGGACCCCAAAGAACTGCAGCTGAGGAGTAACTTTGGGAATCTCTGAAAGGAGGGTGAAAAGGGAGCAGAGGAGAAATGAGAGAGGAGCTGACAACAGCAGAGGTGTTACCAGAGAGGAAAACCTGCATGGAAAACGAGACCTGTTTGCAGAGCAGAGTGCAGAGCGTGTGTCGCCAGCCCAGGCAGATGTGTAACAGATGTGCGGCACAGAAATGAGTGGATAGCAGGTTGTGGATTTGGCAAACTGTCCTCAGCACAGGATGGAGCCACCTTTTCAGGTAAGTGAGACAGGCTTTAGAAACAGAATTTCAAAACCTGTTATTAGAGAACAGAGCAGCGTGAGCAGGGTGTAGCGCTGAGGTGCTTATCAGGGCAGGGCAGGGCAGGTACTCAGCCAGGAGGAGCAGCAGCGTGTAGCTCCTCATAAATGGTGCTGCAGCTCAGTGGAGCCCTGCCTCTCCTTTCCAGGGATTAGGCCTTGCATCCCTTTTTCCAGGCGAGGCTGCCTTGACTCCTGCCCTCTCTCCCTTGCAGCTGCAGCCAGTCCTTGCAGCTGGTGGGTAAGTGAGGAGACCAGGCAGCTCACGGTGTAGCTTTAGTGTGTCCTAGACCCGTTTGGCAGCGGGGACACGTGGGTGTGGCAGCGTGTGCTGAGCTGGGAGCGCGTGGGCTCCTGGGGGCTGCTGCTTCCTAACTTGGATGTGAGCATCTCGGGATCCCTTCCTGGCCCTAGAGATGCCTTTGGCATTACCCTTTCCACGCGGTTGTGCTGCTTCTGTGCCAACGCAAAGAGCTGAGCGCTGGCTCCCAGACCCAGCTCTGCGCTGTGCTGTTCCGCAGTTGGGCTTGGAGCTGTCTGGGACTCTTTGCTCAGAGCTGGACTCCTCTCTGTCCATCCCCACCGTCAGACCTGCACTCAGGCTGAGGCAGGGCAGAGAGAGGCCTTTGCAGTTGTGGTCATCCTGCCAGGAGGTGAGAAACTCCCTGGGCTCAGGATGGCAGGAATGAGATGTGCTGTCTCAAGGGGACCCATCCCTCTTCTCAGAAAAGATGAGACAGAAGCAGTTCTTCAGCCCAGAAGATGGGATTTGGCGTGTGCCATTCAGGAATCATTGGAATGGGCTCCGTGGCTTGCACCAGGCAGGTCAGGCCGTGTCACCAGCTTTGCCCAGCACAGGAGTGTGGAGAATTCCCTGAGTGTAAAGAGCACTTTTCCCCCTCAGCTTAGATTTCTTGCCCAAATGCTGCAGTCTGGGCACTGCTGTAAGAGAGCAGAGCCTGAATTCCAGCTCAGTTTGCCTCTCCCTTGCCCTGAAATGTTTTGCAGCATCGCTGCGTGCTCGAGCTCTGCGCTGCAGCTGTGCCCTTGCTGCAGTCACAGGGTGGCACATGCAGCTCGTGGCTGTGGGACACCCTCGGAGTCAGGAAAAGCTGCCACCAATAAGAGAGATTTGCTTACTGCCAACCCTTCAGGCTTCTCCCAGTATCCTGACCTTGATTACAAATTACCTGGGAGCAATTTAGCGGGCACGGTGGGTAAGGAGGAAAGCAAAAAAATTGCATCTGGGAATGGCCTGAGGAACCGACAGAATCTCAGGTGGTTTAAGCAGCAAGACCTCTGACCAGCTTTGCCATTTTGGCTTTAGCTGCTTTGATACCTCCTTGGGTGATGGGGGAAATTTCTGTGACGATCTCTAGGATGCTCATTTGCCTGAAATAGCTGTTGCAGCAATGGGAAGTACATGAAAAAACCACAGAGCTGCCAGCTGTGAAACACTGATAAAAACCGTTACTCTCCCGTCTGCACAGCGTCCTGCTCCATGGTTCAGCACGCGCTGTTCGGCCAGGTAAAGGTTCCTTCGGTGCCCCAGCGCCCAGGGCGGATCCAGAGCATGCAGCAGTTTGTGGCAGGACTTTATGAGGCAGTTTATGAGGAAGAAGCTCTGTCAGGTCCCAGCTGCTGCTGCTGCAGTGCCAAACCCCTGGTGATGAGCTGCTCTCTGAGTTCTGACACGCTGTGCCCAGCAAGCCACGTAATGCTGGATGTAAACCCTTTACTCAGTGTTTTAGTTTGGAAATATCTTGTCTCCCAGTACGTTTTGATGGCTTCTTCTACTCTTAAAAATTTTAATATAGAGGAGTTATTGATGGCAAGACAGAACCCCAGGCTATTACGGGTAAAGTAACACTCATCTCTTTGTTCGAGACAGGGTGGGAAAAAGGAGTGGGCACAGACAGGAACGTGGCATTTTCCCTTCACCGAGTTTGAAGTCTTCCCTTGTAAAGTCATGGTTGCTGTGCTGGGAGAAACAAGCGATCAGTTTTATGGAGCTGCTGGGTGCAAGGTGTTTCCAGCCACTTCTCCTCGGCTCCAGACACGTGTGTGCCATTTCTGGAATGCTAAACAGGCTCTTCTTGCAGCAGAGGTAAATTGCACTTGAGTAGCTCGGGAGGAAAATGTGGCTGGAGCTCCTTGACTGCAGCTCTGGGCTTGCAGAGCTCTGCTCTGACCCTGTGGAACCTCCCAGAGCTCTTCAGCCTCACCTATGGAAAGGGGCTCTTAAATGGACTTTTATTTCTCCTGGACTCCCTGAGCCCTTGCCTCCCCTGCAGCTGCTCAGTTGAGTTGGAATTAGGTAATAACCAAGAAGTTTTTGCACATTGGAAACAAAATGCAGATTGCAGGATGAAGAAGTGGAGCTTTGGACTAGTTCTTGTATTTAGGTTTCTTTCTAGTTTTCTTTCATCTGTTATTTGCCTGAGGATTAGACTTGGGAAATTCCCTGGCGGGTGCTGAGGCTTTGCATTCCGGATTTGGGAGCGTGGGGCAGCTGGCATTTAAACTTTACTGAGCGTCCAGGCCAGGAGCTGGAAATAGCAAAGCAGCTCTTCAGCGAGGTGGAGTTCAGCCCCTGGCAGAGACCCGGCCTCTCCTCCTCTCAGATGAGTTCCTGGTTCGCTTCCCAGTGCTCCCAGTGCCCAGTGAGATGCTGGTGGGTGTGCGGCAAGGAGCCTCTCAGCGTTCAGAACGCTCTGGAGAAATATTTGTTGGGACAAGAAAGTGTCCTTGGGGCCAGAGGAGTTTGCAGCCTTTGAGTGGAGTGAGTTCTGCTCTGTGTGGTGGTTCAGTCTCATGCCTGATCTGCTTGGAAATGCTGATTTTTTTCCCCCCTGTGAGTTTAACTCTGAATTGAAATCCTGAGCCTCTTTCCCTCAGCCATGTTGAATTGCAGGAGGTAACACAGAGCCAAGACAACTGATTACTCATCAGGATGTTTTGTGTTTGGCTGGGGGTGGCTGAGAGGCCCAGCCTTTCATTCAATGCAGTTGAAGCCTGGAAAAACAGAAAGCTGATAATGGAAAGCCACCAGCGGTGGCACGTGTGCACAGGGACACCAGCTGGGCCTAAATGCACCCTGATAAGGAGCGTGGGACGGGCTGGTACCAGGTTAAGTGGAAAGTGTTTGCCCTGTAACCCAAGCAGGGTGAATTTATCAGGCTGAGGTGTTACTGCCTCCCAGGATATCTGGGGTGCACAGAGCTGTGCACAGGTGATGAGACGATTATAAATGTGGTGCCATCTGCGTTCTAAACTATTGGGCAGTTTGGTGTCGATTGGATTCCCTTAAACTCTGAATGGCTTTGTGATAAGTGGGTGTGTGATACCAACTCCATCTCACACTGTGCGATAATTAGTCCCATCCTCTGCTAATTCAGCGAGTTTCTCTTCCTCCTGTGCAACTCTGCTTTTGTCTGCAGAGCAGCTCTGTGCCCACTCGCAGACAGAGTGGTCCCTGCTAACACCGAAAGCTCGAGGAGGTAAAATGGCTTTTCTTCCTGAAAAAGCTTTTAGTTCTTCCTGTGCGTCTTCGAGGCAGCTATTTTTTCCCCTTTTTACACAAGTTTTGATCACTTGCCCAGTTTTATTTCCTCCAAAATGATTTTTAAGTTCATCCTCAGTCATGTGTGTTGCACTTCAAGCTTCTGCTGCTGCCTTCCTTGAGAGTCGCCCTGATTTAGAAAGTCGCTGACCTTTCCTTTTAGCAGTCATGAACCTTTTGTTCTGGTAAACATGCTCTTCGGCTCCTGAGATAAGAGGTTTGAATTTGAGGTGAAATGTCACATCGCAGAGGTTCTGGGATTATAGGGGGACTTCCCAAGGAAGATGGAAATCCCACTAAATGCCCTAAAAACCAGGCAAGACTTGAAATGACTTCTAGGGAGGAGCAAATCTGCATTGGTCAGAACACAGTTGTTGGGGGATTTTTTCCATGTCCAATTCCTGTCATAGTTGCTTAAATTACATATTTGTATTCTAAATAAAAGCAGAAAATCCACATCTCTTCCCTTGCTGTGGCCCTTGTGGAGGAAAAACCTCATCTGCAGCCGTTCCTGGGTGGGTTTCCCACTGAGCTGACCAGATCCCCCTTTCTGCCTTACCTGTGTTTGGGGGGAATTTCCAGCTGCTCCCTGCAGCTGTGGCTGGTGTCACAAGCTGGTGTCACTTCCTTCTGCCAAGAGGTTTTGCTTGTCATGAAGCAAAATCAAGGTCACTGGTGTACAGCTAATTAGCTCTCCTGTATAATGGCCACAGTGACAAAGGTATTAATGGAAGTGCTCGTGTGGAGCTGGGGGTGGTGGCTGTGTACGACAGCCAGCGATGGCTGGAGAGCTGCGGGGATGAGGCTGAGGCAGAAACTCTGAGCGTTTGAGGAGAAGGTTCCTGATCCATGTGGCAGCAGGGTAATGAGACAGGGATCTGATGAGAAGTTTTACGATTTCAGATGTCTTCTGACATTATCTGGCCATGCATTTGTTCAGCTGGAGACAGTGTGGCGAGACAGCTACAAATGTGAACATAAATTTATTTATGATTCCGGCCTGGCTTTGGGCCAGCGGTCAGATTTACCCAAACTGCCTCTTGCAGTCTGTGAGTTTGTGGCCTCTGGATAGGCAGGCTGAGGAACCGGGCAGTTGTTTTCAGTAGTGACATCACATTTTGATAAATATTCCAGCTGATGGTTGAGCAAATAGATTTTCAGGGTTGACTTTTGTCAGGGTAATCCCAGCAGGCTCAAAAGGAGTGCTGCCCTGTGAGTTTACTGGCTCTGCTCTGCTTGACTTCTGTTGGAGCTGCAAAAAAACAAGGAAAAAAAAGTGCAAATATCCTCCCGTGTCAATTTTCCCAATAGCCACCATTTTCATTCAGCTTTCCCTAAGCCAGCAGCCCGTGCTGCCAAGGACGTTGCTGTGAGTGAGAGTGAATGGAGAGAGCCTGGCAGCAAACATCAGGCACGTTCTGCTCTCGCTGCGTTTCCTCCCCTGGCACTGACCAAAGCATTTCCTCTTGAAACACAGAACTTAGAAATTCAATAAAAAATAGAGTTGAGATAGTGCAACACTAGGACTTTAGTGAGAGTAGGCAAAGCAAGCAACAGCTACACTTATCTGGATGGTTTACAGAAACTAATTGACGGGGCTGGGGAGTAGTAGTGATTGATCACCTTGCACAACTGCACTTATCTGGATGATTTCCAAAGACTACCAGCTACTGTGACCCAAGGAAAAACTAAGAAGGTCATCTTCCCACTTAAATCTTGGGAAAAATTTGGATGATTCCCAAAGATGGCACTAATTAAAATGACCCAGAAATAGCTGGGTCAAAGCGAAGAAGAGACAGTTTACTTCCTCTTCAAACCCCCTCCCCAAATTCATAAGCCCCCAGACCCATTAGGAAAGAGCTGTTTGCGCATGCTTAACTAGTTTTCAAGTAATTACCATACGAAGTGGGGAGTGGGTGGTGGCAATGATATGAATATGCATTTATGTTGGATTTTCTGTAGATAAATAGACCTTGTAATGCTTTGTGACTTTACCTGCATATTGGGAACGATCTCGATGCAGGTCTGGCCGTAATAAAGCATACACTTTCTAACTTTGTTGTTAGAGAGTTATTGTCCGTCTCAGTTGGGTATCGATATTAGATCTATACCCATATTTTGGTAAATCACTCTCAGACAACAACAGAGACCTGGCCTGTGTGAAGTTTCTGTTCTCAGGAACTCTCACCTGAGCCTCCTGGAGGCCCCGTCTGACGTGTGGGTGGTGAAGTGGCTCAGATGTGGAGGTTATTCCGATGGAAGGTCTGGGATTCCTGTGCAGGGCAGCAGCTGAGAACGGGGTTTGGCAATAGGCAAAATACCCTGGGAAATTTGGGCTGTGGTTTAAAAGAAAGAATTTGTTTCCATCTGAGATTTTTTTTTTCCAAAACCTGCAGCTTCTGTTGTCCCATCATGGGCGGGGTCTGTAAGCTCTGCTTTGGGGGTGGAATGGCACATTTTGGAGCACCTGGAATGCCTCACGAAAGGATTCTCGTGTGGAGTCTGGTAGCGCTGGAGGTGGGTTTGGTACCTGCTCAGCAGGATCTCCGCAGCCTTTCCCTGGAGATGGTGATAAAGAATTGTTTGGTTTGGCTGGATCGAGTTTCATACCGTGCTCTGCACAGTGTCCTGTTTCACAGCTTTGGTTCTTCCACGGCGTGCTGGTATTTTTGATACACCTACACGCCAAAGGAAAGCGATGCCCTGGCTCAGACTTGTGCTTGTGTTGCCTATAATCAAAAGAAAAAAAACCCCTTCTGTTAGAACAGTAAAGTAAAGAACAGACCTTTACTTGGAAGCTTCCAGGTGTCCCGATGGTGGTGGGCACACCTGGAATTGAATTTCTACAATTTTATAATGTTAATTAATTAAGATATCTAACAGGTCAATCCAATAGGAGATCCAGTTGCCCCAGTAGCCCATGCCTGGGTGAGCCCCCTGGAGTTGTTCTCTGCCCCACTGCCTATTATGCCTTATTGTGGGTCCCCTCCTCGGAATAAGAGTAAACAATATTTCAGGAATGTGTTTACAAGGTCAGCTTATTGTTCTAAAATCCAGGGGAAAAGGGTAGGAAAAGTACTGGAGCTACGGCCATGCATTAGCAATCTACAAAGCTACAAATCTATGAAAAATATATAAAAAGCTTAGGCATCATTTCCCCCTTTAGAGATTTGGCAATATAGAATTACAGGCAACACTTGTACTTTTCCTCTGCATTAGCAGCTGAAAGCAGCTTCCCCTCCAAGCACGCTGATCCCGGGATGAGGCTCTGAGCCCGGGGATGATCCTTCAGTGCAGGTGTGAGAAAGCTCGGCCAAGGTGAGCTGATCACTGCCCACACCAGCCTGGAGCTTAAGAGCTGTGTCACCCACCTGTCCAGGTTGTGGTTGGTGTATTCTTGGCACCCGATCCCAAGTGGACACGGTGACATCAGCTCTGGGCAGAGCTGGTTCTCTGACACAACACAAGGGTGCTCCTGTATTGCCCATGGAGGTGTTTGCTCAAATTTTTAACCATGTCTGGGATTGTGGGTGCTCACAACAGGACTCCAGCCCCAAATCATGTGGATTCTCAGTGCTGCCTGCCAGTGGAGCAGCTGTTGGAACACTCTGGAATTTTCAGTTTCTCGGTGCAGATGCTGAGAAGCCGCACTGACCTCGGCCACCTCCCTGGGCGTGTGTAAACAAGAAGCCTGCGGTTGAAGGGAGTGACGAGTCTGAAGGGAACGTGTCATCCCGAGGTGCTGGCAGGTGTGAGGCAAACTTGGTCTGAGCTGTCAGCGTGTCCCTTCGGCTCGGGCAGGGAGGGGACAGCGGGACACAGGAGCTGTCTGCAGGGGAAAGAGCAGCACTGGGCAAACTCACAGCTGCGTGCTGCCCTCCCCTTCCAGCAGTGCACACGGTTGACACCAACCCCTCGACATCTGTCACACTTTCTCTTCCTTCAAAATGTTTGCTTTCGAAAGGCCCTTTGCCCCTGGAAGCCCAGGGCTGATGGCTCAGCTGCTGCCCTAGCACCTCTGCCAGGATTGTGCTACACCCTGAGCATCTGCAGCAGCTGCATCCCGGCAGTGTGGCTCTGGTTCCTCCTGTCCTCCTTGAGCTGTGGCTGCTGCAGAAGCCCCTCCTGCCTCTCCCAGAGCCGTCCCCACGCCGTGGGAGCAGGGACGGAGCGAGCAGGGCAGCGTGTGACTGCGAGCCTGCTCCTGCTCCCGCTGACAATAGGGGCTTTCTTTCCATCCCGCTTTCTGGACCACTGTACAGAATAAGAATTAGCATTGGCTTGGAGGAATGTGTGAAATAAGCCCTGGGTTCAGTGCTGGGAAAGCTGTCTGGCAGGAACTCTTCAAGATTGAAGCCGGTGGCGCCGGCGTGCAGCCCCCTGCTCCCGTCGTGGCAGCTCCTCCTGCACAGGAGTGAGGTTTGCTGGGGGCAGGAGGGGTTCTGCTGGCTCAGAGGGCTTCTCTGACATGGGGAAGTGTTGCTAACACTTGTACAGCCTCTGTGATCTCTGCCCTCTGGACTGGTTCCTTAGGGGCCACTCTGGTTTCAATGAAGTCAGAGGCTTTCACACCAGCATCCTCTGCTCTTGGGCAGTCCTGCTGCAAGTGTTTCATCCGTTGCACTGAGATCTCGGGCACATGAGGATGTGAAGGGCTGCACACGGAGAGGTGGAACGCTGGCAGCCCTGGGGAGGAGATATTCCAAGCAGAGAAAACAGGAGGGAGCTGGGGCAGTCTCTGGGAGGGAGTTGCTGCTTGGCCCTGCTGACCAGAGAGCAGGCTGGGCTGCAAGAGTGGTGTTCAAAGGAGACAGCCACAAAAGTCATTCATTAATGAGCTTTTGCTTTCCTGGGTGAAAGGAATCCAGAGAATTAAAGTTTTCCCCGCTGACAGGGCAGTTCTGGGAGGAGTAAAACTGCTGAGCTGTGGGAGTTTGGCTTTGGTTTTCTTTGGTTTTGTCCTGGGGCAGTTTTGCTGGTCTCCAGGATGCAGAGCTTTAGAAGGAATTTTTCAGTTTCTCAAACCTGAATTCAGTTTAAAACAAAAAGAATCCTCCAAATGTCAAAGTGTAGAGATGTTTTTTTCCAGAGCGACCAACTTGCCTTGGGTTTAAAAATGTCAGAAAGGGTTTAACAAAACAGCAAACAGACTCTGGTATTAAAATAACTCTGAAATGCTCCTGCACTCTCAGCAGCTTTGCTGGGGGCTGTTTTTCGAGTTTCTTCTTTCTTTCCTTGTAGGTTTACCAAGAACCTCTCTCCAGACAAAATCAACCTGAGCACGCTGAAAGGTCAGGGGCAGCTGACCAACCTGGAGCTGGATGAGGAGGTGCTGCAGAATGTGCTGGACCTGCCCACCTGGCTCGCCATCACCCGGGTCTACTGCAACAAGGCCTCCATCAGGGTGAGCAGAGGCAGCTTTAATGGATGAAGTTATCCATTCACAGGCGGAATCGCTGAGATTGTGCGTGCACTTGCACTTTGCACACTGAACTCTCTGAAATTCTTCCTCCTTGTCTTTTTAGAGAAAAAAATTTGGTTTTTTTAAAGTTGTTATAAGCCACCAGATTGTTTAATTGCAGTTGGTACTAACCACAGTTGCATTACATGAACTCAAAAGTTTTAAGGACATCAAAGAGACTTTCTATAAAAGAAATCCGATTCTACTCTGCCAAGTGACAGTAAAAATGAGCTTGTCTTACTCATCTGATGTGCTCTGTTTTTAGAGTCAGAGCCGCTCAGTTTAGTAACAAACATTTGTTCTCCCTCCTACAAGAACTGCAGAGTGAACGTTGCTGTATGAAAATAAAATGGAGCTTTTTGGTTTGTGCACAGCCTTCAAAGGAGTTGTCTGACTTTCAGTAACAGCAGCAGTTGGTTGTAAATTCTTAAGGGCCAGGAATGTTCCCCATGGCAGAATTTGACCCGCGGAATATCTATTACTCCTGACGATACATGAGATCCAAAAGCTCGGCTGGGTTTGTAGATCTGGTGTCTGGAATGTCTTTTCCCTTGTCTGTGTCTCTGTTTGACCTGGATACAGCGAGACACTGTGGACATTTCTCAGAGAAATGGGGCTCAAAGTTCGGGCTGAGATGGTTTCCTGCAGTTGCTGAAACTTTCCAATGCACAGATCACTCTGATAACCTCAATTTTATCGTTTCAGATCCAGTGGACAAAGCTGAAAACACACCCAATCTGCCTGGTAATGTTGCCTCTCTTGTTTACTTTCCTTCCTTTCTCCCTTTTTCCTTCCTTCTTCTTTTCTTCCTTTTCTTCCTCACTCTTTAATCTCTTCTACTTGAGAAAAATTCTGGAGAGGGAACCCATCAAGTGCTCAAATTTTTATTGGACCTGAATCCTCCAGGCCCTTAGCACACAGGGCCACGAGTGCCCTCCCATGAGACCCTCATTTCACTGCAGGCTGGAGCCAGATGAGTTCTCAGGGAATTCCAGGGCAACCCTGTGCCTGTTTTTTGTGGTTTGTTTTCCCCACTCCTGGGGTTTCAGGTTACCCACTGGCACTGATGGTGTGAGAGCTTTAACACACGAGACTCCTGGAGTGTTGAGACTCCAGAGTTGGTTTTCCCTGCCCTGGAATCTCCCCCGAAGGCTGGTGGGCTGAGCTTGAGGCTCAGTGTGGTGCTCATGGCTCCCACGTTGTGTCTCTGCAGTACCTGGACAAGGTGGAGGTGGAGATGAGGACGTGTGAGGAGCCTCGGCCGCCCAACGGACAGTCCCCCATCGCCCTCGCTGCCGGACAGAGGTCAGACCCTGAGCCCTGCAGCTTCTCCCTGACATCCTGCTGGGGTCTGGGGTCTGCTGCTCTCCCTGATCCACCACTGGCCTCCCTGCTGTGGGGTTTAGGTGCCTCTGGTGTGGCTTCTAAACCTCACCTCAGCCAGGCCTCCTGTCGTGACATGGGGGGATCTTGTCTTTGCAGTGAATATGGCTTTGCTGAGAAGGTCGTGGAGGGGATGTTTATTGTTGTCAATTCCATCACCATCAAGATTCACTCCAAGGCCTTTCACGCTTCTTTTGAGCTCTGGCAGCTGCAGGGCTACAGTGTCAACCCCAACTGGCAGCAGAGTGACCTGCGCTTCACCCGCATCACGGACCCGCAGAGGGGAGAGGTGAGGCCTTGGCTTTGTACTGGGGTCACAGAGGAAAAGTGAGATGAACAATTTTTCCTTGTTTCGTTTCATGTCTTCTGAGCGTTTTGGGGTTTTTTTGTAATCCTTGAAGTTGTGAAAATCTCAGCATTTTCCTGTGTTTCTTCTCCTGGGCAGGTTCTGACGTTCAAGGAGCTCACCTGGCAGACCCTGCGGATAGAGGCAGATGCCACGGACAACGGTGATCAGGATCCCGTCACTACTCCTCTGAGACTCATCACCAACCAGGGCAGGATCCAGATCTCTCTCAAGAGAAGGGTGAGAGTTTCCTCCATGCTTTGCAGGATGTGGTCTCCCTGCCTGCTGCAGAGATGATGCATATTTCCTCCCACAGTCCTCAACAGCCCTTCTCTCCCTTCAAAAACGTGGAGTCCAAACTGATGTATCTATCTCTCCACGTCTTCTGTCAGAGGCAGCTGTGTTCTTACCAAATGTCAAAGCAGTTTCTTTCCCAGGGGAGGATGTTGTGGATGGAGTGAGTTTTTCACTCCGCTCAAACATCCCAAAGAGAGCTGTCATCTCCTTACTGGGAGCTGAAAGCCTGGCAGCAGGATTTTTAGCCGTCAGTGGAAATGCGATGATTTAAAAAAACCAATAAATTAAACAGTGAGCAATTTGTCTCCTACAGAGGAGGTGGCTTTGACTACTTTCCATCTGAGAGGAGGTGCTGTGGACACGCACCAGCTAGGATCTCTCAGAGGAGTTTCACAGCAGCCTCCCTTCTTTCTGCTTCTGTGTTTTATGAAGACTTTCTGTCTGTGGAGGCAATTTTTAAAGTCCCTAACTCTTTCCTGGCCGTTTCAGACCAAAGATTGCAACGTGGTGGCCTCCAAGCTGATGTTTCTGCTGGATGACCTGCTCTGGGTGCTGACGGACTCCCAGCTGAAAGCGATGATGAAATATGCTGAGTCTCTGAGTGAAGCCATGGAGAAATCCGCTCAGCAGAGGAAAAGCCTGGCGCCAGAGTCTGTGCAGGTGAGCGAGTGTGGGTGTTGGCCTGCCAGGGAACAGGACTGTCTCTGTTTGTGTGGCATCTTGCCCATACTCACAGCATTGTCCCTGGTGGGAACTCGTGGTGTCAGGTCAGTGGCACACGGACTGGGGGCTGCTCTGGGGTGGTGAGGTGACCGAAGGAGTGGGATTCATTGCCAATAAATTATGTTTTCCAAGTCAAGGATGAGGGAAGAGGAATATTTCTGCTGGAGTTGGAAGCTCTGGGGAAGCAGGGATGCACATGTAGTGCAGTGAGGTTGCACAGGAGGGATGGGGAATCCTTGACCCTTTTTTCTCAGGAATCTTAAAACATCTTCCATGCAGCTGGCAGAGCCCCAGACAAAGGGTTTTGCTCAGGAGAGCTCAGGAAAGGATCCAGACCTTGGGAATCCCAGTTTAGTTCCTATAAACTGATGCCTTGCAAGCTGGAAGATCTGCCTGAGTTGATTAATTGCATTTTAACCTCTGTGTTTTCCCTCTCCCTGAGTTCTCACTGAGCTTGTCCCTCTCCCACAGATCACCCCCCCTCCTCCCAGTGCCCAGCAGTCCTGGGCTCAGCCCTTCGGAGGCACCCCCAACGCCAGCAGCATCGGGCAGTACTTCGACAAGCACGACATGAAGGAGTCCTCCTACCACCTGCTCATCTCCCGCCTGGACCTGCACATCTGCGACGACAGCCACGCCCGGGAGTCAGGTCAGGAGAAAGGAAAACAGCAGCAGAGGAACAAACAACAGCCCAGGCAGTGATTTTCTGTCTGGAAGGGGGCTGGGAACCACTGGGGTTTTGCAATTTGGAATTTGAGTTTCCAGGCCTGGTTATTACCATATAAACTCTTGGCCAGTTGATTCAGGTGTCCTTCTCCTTGCTTAGGACAAGATTTTGGTGCAGATTCCTAGAGGTGGTACCCTGATCCTGGCTGTGGTGCCAGTCAGTTCATCAGTGGTGACACTCAGAGCAGTGTGGGTCTGAATTCTCCAGGATCAGGGCTTGGATTGCAGAGCTGACCATGTTTCCTCTGCTCTGTTCCCACAGGTGCTTTGAAGCATGGGATGCTGGGAGGAGCCATCCAGCTGACCTTCAGGAGGATGGCTTTTGACTATTACCCTTTCCACAGGGCAGGTAGGGAGCCTGTGGCCTCACAGCCTGAGGAGGGGGATGAAAAGGGAGTTTGAAGAACTGCTCCATGATTGCCGGCTGGAGTGGAAGAAAGAAACCTCGTTTTAAAGCCAGGATGTTTGCTTTCCTGCAGGAGATGCCTGCAAGCATTGGGTGAGGTACAGCGAAGCCATGGAGACGCGGGGACAGTGGGCAAAGAAGTTGGTCAGTGAATTTCAAAGCAAGATGGAGAAGTTCTATGAAGAAACAGACCCCATGTTTGCCAGGACTCCACTTTCCCCCTTCAAAAGGAAACCAGGTAATGGCATTTGGTAAAACTAGTGAAGCAGGAAGTGGTATTAATTTTGCTCCATCCAGCAAAATCTCTAGTTGCCTGTCCCCCGTTGAGCAGGCTGATTTGTTGGTGCAGGAATGCACAGCACTTTAAAAATCATAAATATAATGACAAAGGAAAGTGGCTGCCATCCTGGGACAGCACTGCAGCGAGGAGGGACAGGCTGCAGAGATCCCTGCCCGGGATTATTGTTGAGTTTCTCCATAAGTGAGTACATAAAGGTGAAATTAAATACTTAAGACCTAGCTGAAGGATGTGTTCTCTCGCCACGGAACAGACTCACCTTTCACAGTGTTCTTCCTTCAAAAGTCCTGAGTGTTTCTCCTGTGTTCATCCATTTCTAATTCTGGGGCTGTTAGTTCTGCTCAGTAAGCACAGAGCTGTTGGCACTGGTACAGAGAAGGGGACTAAAACCCTGCTGGTTCTGCCTGTCTGTCCCCACAGACCCTCCCCAGAGTCCCCAGAAGAGCCCCCCGGAGAAGGGCCGGGCTCCTCCCACGAGTCTTCCGCGGCTCCGGCACCCGCCCTGGCACCGGCTGCGCTCCAGCTGCGTGGTGGTTCGGGTGGATGACCTGGACGTTCACCAGGTAGGGCCCTCAGCACTGCCTGCAGGTGGTAATGGCACTTTTGAAAAGGAAATTTAACCAAATACGATTCAAATAAACTATGCAAATCCTACAACATCCAAAACGCTGCCCAGAGAACCTGAACGCTGTTATGATGTTGTGTAAAACTTTTCACCCAGGAAGGAACTGCTGATAATTTTCATGTTCAGAGGGAACTGGTGACCACAGCTTTCTGCCCTCTGTTCCTGTCTAAGCTCAGACAGGCCCAGTGTGAAACACTCCACGCCTTTGAGAAGGCAGCGAGGATGTGGATTTTTGACAGAGTCTCACCTCAGGCTTTCTGCCCTGGGACACAGCACCCCCAGCCTGGATCAGGCCCTGCATCCCTGTGCCCTGTGCCCATCCAAGAGCTGGTTTTGCTCTTTGCAGCACCAGATACTACGACGGACTCGCCAGTGCGCTGCTGATCCTGCAGACAGCTGTAACAGACTCCTGTTCTGTTTGCTCATGTCACCTAATTCTGCTTGTCACAGCTCTTACTAGCAGTGACAGGAGACACAAAGAACTAAATTCCCTCAAAGGAGAGGAGTTGGCAATATCAGTAGGTAGAAGAAAATTATGTTTTTGCTTGAAAGCAGCGTATGTTTGATGTGTAAATGAGGTGGATTGAATACAGGCAGCTGCGGGGTCACTGGGACACTGGGGTTTGCCAAGTCTGAGTTCTGCACAGCTGCATTCCATTCTCTTTTCAGGTCTCCACAGCTGGGCAGCAAAGTAAGAAACCCTCCACCTTGCTTTCATGTAGCAGAAAAATCTTCAAACTCCCTGACCAGGTCTCTGCAATCCATATTGAATTCACAGAATATTACTTCCCAGACAATCAGGACTTTCCAGGTAATACATCAAGGTTAGCACCTTCTTTCACAAGCTTCTTAAAAGAATCAATTGTTTAGATGTGTTAACCCTGTTAGATACTCTCTGTCCATTATTGTTTAGTTTTCTGATTTTTTTTTTGGTGTGGTTTTGGTTTGTTGGGTTTTTTTTGTTTTGTTTTTTGTTTTGGAGGGTTTTTTGGGGTTTTTTTGGTTTATTTTATTTTGGTTTTTTGTTTTGTTTTTTTTCCTGTGGGAAGGTGGGATGGAGTTTGTGCACAGTGGGGAAGCAGAGCTGTGCTTGCAGGAAGGAATTGTTCTTTGCCCGGTTCCTGGGGTTCAGCCTTGCTGAGAGCACTGGAGCAGGGCTGTGGGGTGCTCTGGGTGCTGACTCCATGGGTCACCTTGTTTCTCTGGGTGCAGCACAGCTGCTCCCCTTCCGAGATGTGTCTCCTGGGGGTGGTGAAGCCCCTCATTGATGCTCTCAGTGCAGGTTCTGCTATCACAGCAGGGCCTTTCCTGCCATCATTAATCTGTTTCCTCCTAGTTCCGTGCCCAAACCTGTACGTGCAGCTGAACGGCCTGATGCTCACCCTGGACACACCGAGTGTGCTCTGGATAAACCTCTTCTGCCTGGATCTGTGCCGCAGCCTGGAGCAGTTCAAAGCCATCTACAAGCTGGAGGACTCGGGCAAGCGGGATGAGCACGTGGATGTGCGGCTGGACGGCTTCAGGCTGAAGGTACCACTCTGTTCCTTCCTTTCCCTTTTCCTTCATTGTTCTCTCTGTGAAAGGAACACGAGACCAGGACACAGCTGGGGTCCGTAACGAGGCGACAAACCTCCTCTGACTTTGCTCTGGCTGCCACTGGTGTTGGTTTTGTTTGGTCTGTGGGCAGTAAAGCTGGTGCTGGAGTTCTCATCCTGGATAGGCCTCTGCTGTTCCTTCCTCACCTCTTGCCTTGTCCTGTCTCTCTCTCCCCCCTGCAGCTCAACATCCCCGTGGATAAGAAAGTCACGGAGCACCGGGACCGGCCGCAGGCCCTCTGTGTTTGCATGTCAGAGGTGACGGCCACCAACACCCGCCACGCTCCCTCGTGCAGCTGCCAGGACCTGCAGGGCCTCTTCCGTCAGTTCGCGGGGTCGGAGTTTTTCCACTCCAGCTACGCCGAGTTCCCGCGGGCGCAGGCCAGGTTCAGCCTCCTGCCCACGCTGTTCCTGTGCCACGCCTACCAGGTGGAGGACAGGCCACAGAGGCACCCAGGCTTTCCCCAGCTGCCTCACAAAACCTCAGCCTCTGCGGATCTGTGGTCTGTGAATTTCAGCGAGCTCTCCCTGGGCTTCGAGGGGGCTGAAAGCTCCAAGGGCAGAGCCCTGAGCTTTATTGACCCTTTTCCCCTTTCCATATGGGCCTGCCTGCCCAAGAGGTGGGGGCAAGCTCAGATATCTAAACGACAGGAACTGGCCACCTCTGAGGTGAAAATCAAACCTTCTGCCAGCTTTAGCAACCACTCCAAGAACGAGAACCTCTCCAGAGAACACGGTGTTTGTCAAAGATCAAAGACTGACCAGGATCTGAAGAACATCTCTAAGGCTCCAGACACGATGGATGTGTTGGGAGAATCTGAGTGTGAAGTTGATGATGGAATAGACAGCAAAGAGCTGGAAGCCTCTGCTGATATCCACGTGCTCATGTCCTCCTCTGTCCATGTCAAAGTTCGGCTCAACCACTACCAGTACTTGGTGCTGCTGAGGATGAAGGAAGTTCTGCAAACTCTGCAGGAGCAGCTGGCCCAGGACACCCAGGAGATGACCGGGTCTCCGTTAGATCCCGTGTCTGCCTGTGTGGGAGTTATGTTCCACAGCGCTGAGGTGGCCCTGCTCATGACCCCTGCGCCAGGCTCTGTCTTGGAACCCAGATCCCTGGACTCGGACACAACCAGCCTGATCGAGTCCGAGCTCTCGCCCTCAGACAGCAAGGAGGGGCTGGCAGCTGAAGAGAAGGAGCTGAAATCGGAGAGCAGCTCGGAGAAGGGTTTAGGCAGCACCTCAGAGCTCCCAGAGGACAGTGGGATCCAGGACACCGGTGGCAGTGTCCCGCCGGAGAGACTCCCGAGATCCGCGAGCGACGGAGCTCTGAGCGCAGCTCCCCGCGGTAAGGGCACCGAGGAGAAAGGCTTGATAGAGGAAGCACACGAAGCTGTGGAAGGCCTGGTTGCAGAAAGACCAGCAGAGACCAGCAGCCACCCTCAGAGCCCCCCTGCTCTCCCTTCCAGCCCGGCCTCAGACACGCAGCCCTCGGGCACAGGAGCTGTCGCCCTCAATGGCCAGGCAGAGCTGATCCCGCTGCGCAACATCGAGGTGGAGCTCTCCAGTGCTCTGCACATCACCAAGGACGCCACGAAGGAAGCTCTGCACGCCACCATGGACCTCACCAAGGAGGCCATGTCCCTCACCAAGGACGCCCTGAGCCTGAGCCGGGACAAGATGACCTCCACCATGCAGAGGATGCTGTCCCTGCCCCCGGCCAGGTGAGCAGGCCGGGCTCCCGGGCTGCAGGAGGGGGAAACAGAGGCCAACTGCTCCCTTTCTTTAATTTTGTTTGGATTGGAGATGGGTTAAGTGTTCATCTCTTGGGGCTGGTCTGGGGATGGTACAGTCTGACTTGCAAGTGGTCAGAGGCCAACCCAGTACTCAAGGCTCAGCTGCCTGCCTTTATCACTGGTTTTTGTTGGGTTTTTTGTAGGGATTCTGTGCCCAAGGCAGAGGAGGGAGCAGGGACCCCGGGCGGGGCGGGCAGCAGCCGGATGCGTTTCTTCTCCATGAAGAGAACCTCGTCCCAGCATTCCTTTGACACCACATCCGTGGATGGGAGCGGCCCTGAGGACGGGCTGTCCGTGGACAGTGATGGCAGCGACGGCTTCGTGATGCTCACAGACTCTGGTAGAGCCCTCAGCTTTTCCTTCTCCCCACCCTCATCTCCCAGGGGTGATAACTGTGCCACAGGCAGCTCATCCATGCTGCCTTCCTGTGGAATCAGTTTTGCTGCTCCTTGTTTTTGAAGGTCTTAGGGAGTTCCTTCACAGTGGCTCTTTCTGCCTTTGTAGGTGCCTTTTCTTTGAGATGAGGAGGGTAAATGAGTGTGGGGTGACCCTGCACGTCCCAGTGGTGTCCTGAGGGCTGTAGGGGCTGTGATGTGCTGATGGTGGGTGGTACAGAGCATTTAGGAAGGGCTGGTTGAATACAGGTTACTCTGAACATCTTTCATTTCAACTCTTATTCCTTAAACTCACCTGAGGAGCTGGAGAGAGCTCTCCAGAAGATGGTACCTCCAGAGAGGCCAGAGATTCAGGCAGATGCTGACATCAGGACTTCCAGAAAAAGAAACGGAATTGAGTTGTTGTCACTTCCATTTCAGAACCCAGCCTGGACCCTCTTCACCCGGGGCAGCTTCCCCAGGCGCACAATGACACGGGCAGCAGAGGCAGCCTGGTGGCAGAGGACGAGGGGGGAGCGTCTCCCGAGGCGAACAGCTCCACGTCCCAGAGTGAAGACCCCAGTCTGCAGCTGGTCAGTCCCTGGCACGGGGATCCTGTCCCCGAGGGGCTCGGGAGGGGAGGTGTTTGATGTTACCAATGAGCTCCTGGTGGCTGTTCCAGGTGTCTGTGCTCGTGCTGAAGATGAGCGGTGTGAACTGTGCGATAGAGGTGCAAGGGGATGATTTGTCTGTGGCTTTGCAAGTGATGACCGTGGCTCCAGAGCAGCTGAACAACGTTGGCATGTGGCAGTTCCTGCGTGGCTACGTGGGTAAGACGCTGCTCTGGGGACTCAGCTGCGCTCTCAGAACTGGCTTTTACACCAGCCTCCCTCAGGGAATGCTCCATTAACCGGGGCCTCGGCGTTTGGGGTGGTTAGGATTGAACACAGCTCCAGTGTGAGGGTTCAGATCTGGCATTTGAAAGACGTTTCCCAAGTGCCTACACAGTCAGGCTGTGTGGTGCCTGGTAATCATTGATTGGGATTTTTTGAATTGCTGCTAGGATGCATGAAATTAATTAAAAGAGTGGATAAAGCTATCTAGGGAAATCCTGCAGTTATTCTTGCTCTGAGAAAAATTATTTTGGTCTGCAGTACTTCCCCTAAATTTGAATTTAAAAGAAAAAAACCAAGCCAAACCTAAAAATAATCAACTATCCCCCCCCCACACCCAAAAAACACAACCCAAATAAAACCAAAAGCAGCTCCAACCCCAAACCTGAAGTGAAAGTGTGAGCAGTTCCCAGGCTGTTGATCCTGCCTGTGGCCACAGCAGAGCAAAGGGATGAGGAAAGGCTGCTCAGCTCTGGAGAGTGAGTGGGACACGGGGTCAGGTCCTGCACGTGTAAAACGGGCCAGTTTTAGGGTGTGGTGACAGAGGGATGCACCTGGGACCTTAAATGGTCCAGCCCTGGTGCCAGTTCTGTGATGTGGGCTCTTAGTCCTTTGAAATTTGGATTTATCTCATGTGAGGGGTGCTGTCAGACCGAGGTCACCTGGCTGCTTTCGGACAGAAATTGGCTTTCCAGGACGTTTTGCGTTGATATCTGATCCCTGGCGTCCCGTTGTGCAGCAAGATCTCTCTGCTCCAGCTCTAGGAGACCCAGGCGTGGAGAAGCCTGCGAGCCCCGAGCCCCGGCAGCCCCATCCTGAGGTGTGCCTGCGCCTGGAGTCGGGGCCCTGCGCCGCCGCTCACTCGCCGCTGGCCGAGCGCAACGGCTTCCTCCGGATGCTGCTCCAGAGCCGCTCCATGGAGCTCTGCACGTCCTGCCTCACCAGCCTGGGACCCTTCCTCGAGGATGAAATCATCCCGGAGGTGATCCCCATGGAGATCGAGGTGGTGGACGCCAGAATCATGTTGAAGGTGAGGGATTCCCCGCAGGGCAGAGCTCACTTGCAGGATTGCGCTTGGGAAGGGGCTTTCTGGGATCGCTGGGGGCTCTGTAGAGCTTCTGCTTTCCTGAGACTGTTTGGTTTTGCTTCTGAAATCAGCCCTAGGGATGAACGAGGAACACAAGGGAGGTGTGAGCCTGTGCACCCTGTACCTAAAGCCAGGCCGTTCCCTGGGGTGGGTACCCCGTGAGTCTGGCAGTGCTGCCGGTCAGGAACGCTGCTCCTGAGGGGGCTGCGGGCACGGGGAGTCCTTCCCAGAGCTGTCCCAGCAGCTCATCCCTTCCCTGCTTCGTGTTTCCCCAGGACGACAGCCCCCCGGTGTACCCCACCTCCCCTGGCCCTGTCCCCATCACCCTGGCGGTGGATCACGTCGTGGTGAGGCGCAGGGATGACGGCGTCTTCTATCTCACAGGTCAGCAAGGTCCTGGTTTTATTGTCCCTCTGCATCCCCAGGCTGTGCTGGAGGAGACTGGGACTGAAATGTGAGGGTTGCTGCTGGGCAGGGTGGGCTCTGGGGCGGGAGCAGTCCCTGTGTGTGTCCCCTGGGGCGGGAGCAGTCCCTGTGTGTGTCCCCTGCTGTGGGAGCAGTCCCTGTGTGTGTCCCCTGGTGTGAGAATTCGTGCCTGATGTTTCCTTGAGCACACACAGACCACATCCATCACTACCTTTCAGTTTCTTCATTTAAAAAAGGAAAGAGAATTTTGTTTCCCTGTTTAAAAAGAGGGGGGGAAAGGGAAAAAAAAATAATTAAAGTTACTTTTTTTTGTTCTGAGAGCCCTGTTGTGTGAATGTCCACACCTGAGTGGGTTCTGTTGCTTTCCAGCCTCCCCCGGGAAGGACTCAGCAAAACAGGAAAAACCTGTGCCAGTCCCTGAGGAGCAGAAGGCCCCAGCAGCGTCTGTCTCACCAGCCCCGGCAGCAGGAGCACGTGGGCTGCAGGTGAGTCACTGCTGCTTTTTGCTGTCTGGACAGCACAGAGCTGGAAATTCTCTTTTGCCTCCCTGTTTGCAGTCCTGGGCAGGTGTGAGCTGCAGGAAGGGAGTGCCCCGAGGAGCAGCCTGTGCCTCCTCCTCTGCGTGTTCTGAGGAGTGAGGGCACCTTGCCCAGCGTGACCTCACTTGTTCCCGTTCACAATTTGGTTGGGTTTTTATTTTTGATTGGCTCCATCTTCCCCACTGTGACAGAAAAACAGGAATCGAGAGGTTCCCACAAAGAGAGGTTCTGTCAGTGTGGTTGTGTCACACTGTGTCATTCATCTCGAGAGCTCTGCTTTGGTTTTCCTTGGAGCAGGTCACTGTGTACCTTGGACACTCCTGCCTTGTTTTCTGCGTGTCTCTTGCAGCTCAAGCAGGTGCCCGAGCTGCAGAGGGAGCTCCAGACCATGAAACTGGCGCTGGCAGAAGCCAACATGGACAAGGCTCGCCTGCTGCAGGAGATCAGGAAATACAACCCCCTGTTCCAGCTCTGACGGTGCCGGCACTGCCGGGGACAGGGGACCAGCACCAGCACCAGCGGGGCAGGTTTGGTCATTTCGCTGCCAAACGGGTCCAGCTCCCGGACTGAAACCAGCTGGGACTGCAGAGGACTGGGGAGAGGGAGGGAGGGAGGCCTGGCTGAGACAAATGAGAGGAACGAGGAGATTTCTTTGCTCTGGCCTGGGAGCGCTGCACTGAGCCAGGGCGTGGTCAGCCTGCAGACACCAGGTCAGATGCTGGGGGGACACCCCACGTCTCCTCACCTGTGGGTGGCTTTCACCCTCCAGCTTTTGTGGTGACAGCTGGAGATGGTCCAGGTTGGGGTTTCTGCTTCTTTCACCCTTCCTGGTTGTGTTCTTGCCCAGCTGTGCTCGCCAGGGGCCGCAGCTGGAGCTGGGTGGTCACTCCAGCACCCGGGCAGTGACAGGACAGGGGTGGCAGAAGGGTCAGGGCTCTGCTGGGAGAGCAGGGCTGCTGTCCCCTGGGAACAGAGATGGGATTTCTCACTGTGGAGTGAGGGCACACCGCTCACTATTCCCTCAAGAACAGGGTCAGGATAGTAACGAAATTCCTTCAGACTCCCTTTCCCACCTGTAATTCCCTGTGTAGAGATGGATGCACTGTACGAGACTTAGTCCAGTTCATTCCCACTTAATCCCACAATGTTTGGCTTTATTGATGCAGGAATTAATTCCTTCCAAGGCACTGTTTAAAGGTTAAGTTTGCTATCAAAGAACGGGGTGAGGGAAGTTGGTTCAGTCTCAGAAGGAGATGACCTGGGTGTTTTTTGGGGTGCACCTTGTCCTCCCTCAGAGCTTTGTGTGCCCGAGTTCCCCAGTGGCCCCTGAGAAAGGAGCTGTGGAGTTTTCAGCACTGGGTGGGATCTCTCAGCAGGGCTGAGGGGCTGCCCGGGATGGGACACGTTCCAGAACCACCTGTTCCCAAAAGGAAAACACCGGAACACACCCGTGGGGAGCAGCTCCCTGTGAGCACCGCTGGGAACTGCCCAGAGCCCACGAGCAGAAGTTGGATTTTGTTTCACCAAACCTTTGTGCTGCTCCCTCTCCCAGTGGGGGAGCAGGAGCTCTGAAAACTGCTTGCCTGAGGTGGAATGTCACGGTACTCCTGCTTTTTCTTCATTAATTGCTTGAAAATGGGAGGTTTCCCTTCTGCTTTTTCAAATTTTCATGACGTTTTGTGTGAGTAGGGGAAGGAGGAGGGTGCCAAGGGTTTGCCCGGCCCTGGTGCCCACTTGAAGGGTTCCACAGCTTCTCCCACGTGTGCAGGCTGGGCACAGCTGGGGCCAGGTTGTTTACAGCAAATTCCTTGCTCCAGCAACTTCAGCCATCGGGTTTTGTTGAAGAATTCAAGCACTCCCTTTGCTTTCGAGTCCCATTAAAAAGGACTGTAACCCAAAACCCACACGCGGGGGAGGACAAAACCTCCTGGATCCCCGCAGATCGTAAATATCAAAGTTTACTTCGTGGAGCCTCTTATTTAAGGATTCTTCCTCTGTTCCAGTGGGAGCCCAGGGAGTCCTGCCCAGTGCGGGTGCCGTGGGAGAGCACGTGGCCTCAGCACCTCTCACAGGGTCAGGAGCAGCTCCCAGGGCCGCTGGAAGGGGACAGGGGGAATGTGCAAGTCTGAACTTGAATTTGAATTTTAGGCAGTATTGGAACTTTGCTGCAGTTTGTTTCCACTTGATGCATTTATTGGTTCTATGAACCACGAGCGGAATTAAACTCATTAACCTCCTTCCAGGCTCGGGCCTCTTCTCCTGCTTTTCCCTCCCATTCCTTTCCCAACGGTGCTGTTCCCTGGGCAGCTCCTGGATTTGGAACACTGGATTGGGAAGCACAGCTGAGCCGTGACTTCAGATGTCCCAGCTCCCAGAGAACCAGCCTGGGAGCAGCGCTGGGAGCACCTCGGGATACACAACGAGCAGGTCCCAGTCAGGTTACGAACACAAGAATAAGTTTAATGTACAAAAAAAAGCCACACATCTGGGCACAGATGGCACACGTCCACCTGCATGTGATGCTCTGCAGCCCCTGGATGTTCCTCTCCCTGCTGTGTTGAGGCAGATGAGCCCCTGAGTCCAGGTCAGGGGTGGATCCCGGCTCTGCCCAGTGCGGGGTCCTGAGCCCAGGGTGGGCAGGGACAGCAGGAACGTCCTTGAGGTCCCACAGGCCACCCCAAAGGGGCTTTACGGAAGAGTCCACGTGGGAAGGTCCTTCAGGAAGCTCAGTTCAGCCTCTCTCAGTGGAAGATGATCTTTTTGTACTTGGAGTTGGGGATCTGCCCTCGTGCCTTGAGCCTGCGGACGGCCTCCCTCATGTGCTTGGGCTGCAGGGGGGGCAGCTCCCCCCACTTCTCACACACATCCAGCGCTGGAAAACAGAGAGAGGTCCTGGCAGGGCACAGCTGAGCTCTGCCCATCCCTGCTGCTGCCTCGGTGCAGTTTGAAAGGGAACACAAAATGTTTGTGTTTGGGGTTTGCAGCTCACGCTGTGCTAAGAGCCAGGAGTGAAGCTGCTCCGTGAGCTCCTCCCTGACAGGAGTCCCAGGGCAGCAACCACGACAAACGGCTCCTGAACCACTCAGCCACCGTGGGGATGCTGGATCCAGGGAACGGATGAGTTCAAACCTCTGCTCTGGAGCCCCTGGGGCCGGGTGGGCTGTGATCCCCTGACAGCTGTGCAGGAACAGCTGGGTCAGCTCCCAGCCCCTGTCCCAGACCGATCCCAGCTCCTCCCATAAAGGGAGACTGGGGCAGGTTTAGAGGCTTAACGAACTCCTGTCCCTGCAGCACTAACGAGATCCTCGTTATGCAGCTGCTCTGGGGCTGAGGGACAGAGCTGCCACCCCAGCTTCTCTGCCTGAGGAGGAGCAGCAGCACCACTGGTGGGACCAGAGGGGCTGTAGCAGCTTCACTGGGCTCTGCTCTGAACCAGAGAATTCCCGGTCCTGTTCCACGTCCTGCTCCAAGCAGCGAATTCACCCCGTGCTCTTCACGCATCACTCACCTTCCTCCACCACCTCCCCCACGAACACCTTGGAGATGCCCGACATGGCGATGACGACGTTCTGGGACACGGAGGTGCCGGTGATGGACTGGATGAGCTGGGACAGGGACAGACAGGGACAGTCAGAGCCCTGCCTGCTGTGACATCTCAGCCCCACCTCGGGGGTGCTCGGGACAAAGCCTGAGCTGCAGCACCAGGTCCTGGTGAGGGGATTTGAGCTGGATCCATCGGGATCAGCTGTCCCGGGACCATGGGCTGAGCCAGGGGGGTGTCACAGCGCCAGAAGGGTCCCGGGGAGCCCCCAGCCCGCCCCGCTCGGGCTCTCGCTGCCTCTCCCGTACCCGTTTGATGGCGGCCTTGGGGAAGGCGGAGCGACGGTACATCTCGTAGCGGTTCAGCTGCTCCTCGGAGAAGGAGGAGACGAGGATCCTGCGGGGAGAGAGCGATCGTTCACAGCCCCCCCGCGGCACCAGCCCGGGCCGGGAGGAGAGGGGAGCGCCGGGCGGTACCGCGGAGTGCGGATCCGGGACGGGGCTGCGGCACCGGGAACGGCGAGCTCGGGACCAGGGACGCGATTCCCGAGCTCCCAACACCGCCGTGCCCGCACTCACTGCATCTTCTGGATCTCGTCCTCGTCCACTTTCTGCTTCTTCTCCTTCCGCTCCTTCAGCTCCAGCTTCACCTTCCTGGCCGCGCACTGCTGCAGGGCCGGGTCCTCCCCGTCCGCCGCCTCCCCCTCCGCGCTCCTCATCTGCGCGAGAGGGCAGCGCTCGCTCTGCGCCCCAGCGGCCCGGCCCGGCCCCGCTCCCGCTCCCGCCTCACCTCCCCGTCCGCCACCTCCGCCTTGGGCTCGCCGCCACCGCCGGTCTCCCCCACCTCGCCCTCGCCCGCTCCCTCCGCCGCTGCCGCTTCCCCCGCGGCCGCNCCGCCATGGCCGCACCCGCGGCGCCTCCTGATGACGAAACACTCCGGGCGCCGCGAAAGGGCGGGGCCTATCGCCACGGGAACGGTGACGCGTGGCGCCCGGTGATGACGCACATTTACCGGGACTCTGGGGGCGGGGTGGGCTGTAGTCATGGTAACGGAGATGCGACGGCGCCTCCTGATGACAAGGCATTGCTAGGGCCGCGCCGGGGCGGAGCCCGTAGCCATGGCAACAGCGACTCGGCAGCGTATCCTGATGACGCAATACACGGGCGCCGCATGGGGCGGAGCATGTCGCCATGCCGACGGCGCGCCACCGGCGCCTGCTGATGACGCACAACTACGGGAGCCGCGAGGGGACGCGCGGGGCCGGGCTTGTCGCTATGGCAGCGGGGCTGCGGAGGGGGGCCTGTGCGGGGCTCAGCCCCGGACCCTGCGCGCTCGGACCGACCGGCCCAGCTCTGCGTGCGCTCCCCACCCCCGGACCCGCCCGGGACTCGGGGTTAGAGCGGCCCCGCCGCCCGGGACCCGCAGGAGAAACCGCCCCGGTCCCGCCCAAAGCGAGCGCGGCTGAGGCGCCGCGGGCAGCGCTCGGGGGCGGGGCCTGAGATAAACCCCGCCCATAGCCCCGCCCATCTCATCACCCCGCCCCATCCCCGTCCACCTGGCCACGCCCCCTCGGGCCACGCCCCCTCGGGCCCCTCAGGCCCCGCCCCGGAAGTCGCGCGGGGCCCGGGCCGCGCCGGCCATGGGGAAGGAGCAGGAGCTGCTGGAGGCCGCGCGCACCGGGAACCTCCCGGCCGTGGAGAAGCTGCTCTCGGGGAAGCGCCTCAGCTCCGGCTTCGGCGGCTCCGGCGGCGGCGGCGNGTGGGAGATGAGGCGGGGGCTGTGCGCGGACCGGGGGGTGTTTGTGGAGCTGCGGGACGGGAAGGGAGCGGGAGCTGTGGGTCCCGTGCATGGGGCTGGAGCTGCAGGGGAGCGGGGCTGGGGGCAGCTGTAGGGCTTGGATGCGCTCATGGAGCGGCGAGAGGGCTGCGGGACAAAGGGATGCCGGAGGTTCCTGGGGCTGCAGCGCTGCGGGGGACGCCCCGGGTCTGTCCCCGGTGTGTCCCCCGTGGGTGGGGGCCGGAGCTGGAGGCTCCCCGGGCAGGAATCGAGTGCCGAGAGGATGGGATGAGACATTGCACGGACTGTGAGGGGAGTGTGACCCGGGCACCCCTGAGAGTTTGGTGGCCCCAGCGATGCCAGGGGGCTGCGGCAGAGCTCCTCGGGCTGTGTGCCCTCGGCGAGAAGCCGGGGGCCGGGAGAGGAGAGTGACTTTCTGGCTGTCTGGAGCGGGCGCTGCCGGGGCTGGGTGCCCCTGGCATCAAACCGCTGCTGTGCGGGTGCTGCAGACCGGCGTAACCGGGAGGCTGTGGTGTGTCTGGAGGGCTCCGTGGCCGGGGCAGGTTCCCGCGGGGGGAGAGCTGCTGGATGCCTTTCCCGGGGCAGGTGTGCAGCCGGGTGATGTATCCGGGCCCTGCACTGGCATTGTCGCAGCTGGCGGTGACACTCTGCCAGGTCTGGGCTCTGCGGGGCTGGGGTCGGCTCGTCCCCAGCCCCACGCTGTGGAATTTGCTGGCGTGAAGCTCTTGGACCTTTTTTAGTTTTTTTTCTCCTCCCTTCTTTTCTGCATCACCTCTCGCTGCTGCGCTCCTGGAGCTGCGGCTTTGGGCCACTTTGGCCTCTGCTGGGAATGCTGCTGCTGCTCCTGGTCCATGAGCAATTGGTTTGTACTGGGATGTGTGGAGGAGATTTGTGTCCGGTTCCAAGTGACACTGCTGCTGCACGACCTGACTGTTCAGAGGGAAGTGACTTTGCCCCTTTTTGGCCGAATTTGATCAGTTTTCCCTTTCACATAACGCAGCTGGATACCTGCAGGTTGGGCTGGTGGCAGACATGAGAGAGCTCACCCTGCCCTGGGGCACACGTTTGCCTCTCTGAAACGTAAATCTGCCCTTGGGTCGAGCTTTGTTCTTCTCTTTTGATACATTAAACAGTCTGAGCTGTTTTTGAGTGGGATGGATGTGCCCACGGGGGGCTCAGATCAGCGCAGAGGGTCGGTGCAGTTGAACACCCCATGAGCTGAACCAGATCCGCTGCTGCCTGACAGAACCTGGGCAGGACGGTGCCTTTTCCCTGCCTTTCCCTGGGACAGTGCCCATGGTGCCATGGTCCTGGAATGGTCCCATGGTGCCAGAGGGGGCCAGGCCACCCCTTTGACTCTGATGTGTTAACGTGACTGAAGGACGGTGACTGTCACAGCTGTCGCTCATACTCTGCGTTAACCACTATAGCTGTTGGTGACACTGGAACAACCCCTTTCCCGCACCCAAGTCCCAGCCCCTGAACCTGTTTCTCCCTGTACAGCAGGGATTTGTGCCCGTGACACCAGTTCCCGGTCTGGCTGCTCGTTGTGGGGCATGGCAGTGTGTCCTGTGTGCCACCTGCTGCCATTTAGGGGCTTTGTGACTGTTTCCCACCTCCTGAGCACTTGCTGGGCTCTGGCTCTGTGTTATGAGACTCCTCCAGGTGAGGAGCTTGTGATGAGATTTTGATGAGGAGCAGCTGCTGAGTGTCCCTGAAGGAGAGGCCAGCGGGGGCAGGGGACAGGCTGGGACAGGCTGTAGGGAGCAGACAGATGAATTTTAGGGTGGGGAAAACCTCACCTTTTCCAACACTAGAACATGGAGACTTTTCTAATGTGGGGTTTTGCTCTCCTTGGCTGTGTCCTCGGTCAGCTCTGTGTGCTCCATATTTTCCCTTCCTCGGGCAGCCCCTGGCCCTGCTCAGGCTGATCCCTGGTCCTGCCGAGGCTCCTCGTGTCTGTGAGGATCTCTCCTGACACAGGAGCTGCTGAGCTGCCCTCCACCCCCAGAGCTCATTCCCAGAGCAGGGTCATAAACGCTCTGCTGGGCCGGCAGAACACCTTTGTTCCTTTCTCCACCCGATTTCAGGTTCCTATTTTAGTTTCCATTTCATTTATTTTTTAAGTCCCACTGTTCAGACAACGTGTTCCCAAAGCTCATCTCTCCTGAGGTGCCTGTCCCAGGTTCGTCTGGCAGTTCTGCATTTCAGGTGTCTCAAAGATAAAGTTTTGGATTGGGTACAAACCAGGCATTCCCTGGAAATCCCATGTTACACCTGGTGTGTGCTGAGCTGGCACCTGCTCTGAGCTGGCACTCGTTGGTTTGGGATATTTCTCTTCCAAAGAGAGCAAGTGCTGCTGCATGAAGTGGTAGAAGATGCCCCTGGCAGTAAATGCCTCGGAATGTGTTGTTTTATCAGGTAACCTGAGCTGCCACCGTGTCTGTTATCAGTTAAATGTGAACTTTGTCACGGTCTGGGCCGTGTTGCTCCTGCCGAGGCCGAGCAGGGCCCGCTGGGTGTGGAGCCACACGCAGACTCCAATCACCTCTGGCTGCAGGTGAGCAGGAAACAGGATGGGATGGAGCGGGGTAAGCACAGGAGGAGGAAATTCAAAGACAAAGTCTCTCTCGAGGGGTGAACCTGCCAGGGTGTAACACTCAGGGCACTGGGCAGGAGGATAAACCCCGGTGGGAAGCTGATGGGAATCGGGAATGCTGACAGCGGGCTGGGGGAATGAGAAGGATGCAGGAGGGGGGAAATGGGAGTGTGGATTTGCCAGAGCAGATGGTGGGCTCACAAAGAGGTGACGGCTGCCAGGGTTTGGGAGGCTCGGCTCCCTGCCGGCATCCACGCAGCCCCTGGGATCTGCCAGGGCCTGGGGGGCTGCTGCAGGCCAGGCCCAGCACTCGGGAGCAGATCCTGGCTCCTCGGCCAGGCCCGGCTGCTCTGGTTCCAGCCATGGATCATGGCACAGGCAGAAGCACCGTGTGAGGAGCAGGGAGCAGCCAGAGAGAAAACCCACTCTGTGCATGCACATCCTAAGGCTTCTGAGCCACAGCAAGTCTAGAAATCAGAAATGCTCCATGAATCCGTGAAGGTTTCTTGGGTTTATGAGCCACTTCTGCATCGAGGCTGCAGAATTTGGATTTATTGTATTTTTTTTGTTAGTGGTTGACTGTGAAGTTAGAGGCGGGAAACAACGAAACAATCTGCGGCTGAGCTATCAGGCTGCATTCAAGAGGTTTTGCCAGGAGCAATGAGGGATGGGTTGTGTTAAAGCCAAATCTGCAGAAGCAGCTTTTTATTTTCATCCATTGCTGTGAAAAGTCTGGCTCTGTGTTGCCAGAGGGGGAAACTGAGGCTGCTGCTGCTGAGCCCCAGATGGGATCTGCAGTCCTCAGGTAGTGTATCAAGGATTCTGCTGGGAATGAGGAGTTCGGGTGCACATCTGTTGTGGGAAGGGTCGAGCGCTGCTCCACAGAAGCCACAACCCTTGTTCCAGCCCATTTGCAGCAGTTGCTGCTGGTGAGGGGTGTGCTTGGTTTTGGGAATGACATGGTGGGATGGCAGAACACTTGAGGTGGCTCCCAACAGTCCAGAGGTGGTTAGGAGTCAGAAAAATGTGTTCTTTTTTAAAAAGCAAGGTTTGGTGTTTGTTGTGGTGTGGCTGGTGGTTTAGAGTGGGGATCTGTTAGTGCCCTGTGTACTCCTGGGGGGTGAGGCTCCCGCTGTGCCTGTCTGCTGCCAGTCCCTTGGGAGGGGACACGGTGCCATTGCCAGGGAAGGGTGGATTGCCCTGTCTGAGGTCAGGGTCGGGCTGTCTGTCCCTCCATGTGTCCCCAGGCCTTGGGGGAAGCACTGAGTCCTGCAGTGTCCAGCGGAGACAGTGGCAGGGAGCAGCAGGGAGGCTCCAAGGTTCAGCTTCCAGTGCTGTGCAAACAAAGTGCTTCCCTCTTTTCCCTGTCCCATCGCAAGGGAGCTGCTCCTGCTACATTCCCACAGAACAGGGCACCGTTGGGTCTTCCCCTCGTCCTGCTGCCGTGATTATTCATCTCACCCACTCTAAACCTTCCCCTCTCCACGCCCTCCCGTGCACACGGCGCACTGGGACAGATCCCTCTTTAATTACACACCCAGGCATTGCTGAAGGTGCTTGTGCCACAGGCACAGGTGTGCACTGGCGCTCGCTCGCTGGGAACTGTTTCCTAAGCACTTCTTAAAGAATTCAAAGGCTTCAGATACCGGCTGTGACTCTGCAGTGTTTTGTCTCTGTGTGATCTTGTGAGGCAGCTTTGGAAAGTTTTTATTCGCGTGCTTTGGTCAGCGCAGTTCCGTGTTCAGGGCTGGGTCAGGAGCATCAGCTTCTCCTCGCCCAGGAATCTCGGAGCTGTGGCGTTAGCCCTGCCCTGCTCCCCTCGCCCAAGCCTTGTGGGAAAAGCAGGACTTGTGGTTTCACAGCACCTGGGGCTTGCTTGGACACTGGGAATTGAGGGGTGGGTGGGTTCTCTGCCTGTGGAACCCCCTTTTCTGTGGGCAGCCCCAGGTTTCCAGGGTTTGGTTGGCAGAGAGGGGGATTAGAAGTGGAAAACTCGGCACAGGTGGGTGTTGTGGGGCTGAGCATTCTTGCAGGTACTGGCTTCCCATCAGTCTTTAGCCACATGGGGAGTCCTCTGGTGCCCTGGGACTCACTGTCTT
>VYZT01047131.1:0-20960 GCA_013400735.1 Pomatostomus ruficeps
TATATATAATATAGATTAATATTTGCCTATATAGTATTTCATTCTGTTGTCGCTGGGGAGAGTTACAATTAAGGGAGGAGAAAATAGTTGGAACAACAGCTCCATATGTAGTCAGTGGGTTACTCTTAACAGGGGGCTAATACGAGTGGAGTTCAGCAGATGCCTGCTGAGAGTCCAGCTCTCAGTGTTCAGTGTTTCCCGTGTTCCGCAGATAGTGGTATTGGGAATACACTTATTAATTTAGATGGCACAAATGTGAAAGGGACAGCTGCTGGAATGCAGCTGAGAATTCACTGTGATCCCGACAAATCGAAGATACCATCTTTAAAAATGTTGTGAAATCTTGTAAGGAAATATGTAAGATACTGCACTTTGGTAGAAGCTATCCACCATGGAATAGGTAAAGCCCAGCAGAAAGAGAGCAAATTCATATTTTGCCTGTAGCCTTTTTCTATTTTACCTTCCCTTTCTATTCAGAGAACACCTGCTATTGACATTTGAAAGAGAATGTAGTGTTCTAAACATTGTTCATCTGTTTTGTTTGTATATATTTTCAGTTATTTTAAGGAAATGCAAAGTAAAATCTTTACCAAAACATCAGTCAAAAGGAGGCTACAAGTATAGATAAGCAACTTGAAGAGTATGAGAAATGGCCCTGGTATTTTTGGTTTGGTGGGGTTTTTTTCTTTCTTTTGTTGGGGTTTTTCTGTTTGGTTTTTTTTTTGGCTTTTTGTTTGTTTTGTTTTGGGTTTTTTGTTTGGTCGTTGTTGTTGTTGTTTTTCTTTCTTGTAGACTCACAACAGATATAAAAAGTCTGATTTCCTGAACCCACTTACTGGTTTTAGATTCCCTGAACCCACTTACTGGTTTTAGAGGAGGCTGCTTAAATTCATCAGCTTTATGTGTAGAAAATAGCACACGATTGCTTCAGATATGCTGCCCATTTGCAGTCTTTACTAGGGAGATCTAAGCTGAATTTCAGAATACCTGGGGTTTGTTGGTCTATTCCAGTTGTGTGGCTTCATCTGTGGCTTTCTGATTATGACTTGTCTCAGACATAACCTTACATTCTTATCTTTAATGCAGCCTGTGGTATTTTCGTTGTCAATACAGCCTAAATACTGCATGTGATGGGTAGAAGATATTGTTTTGATCTAGTGGCCTCAAAATAGCCCTTGTCACTGCAGGACAAGCATAAAATTTGCATAGTGGCAGCATCTTGATAGCTCTTCCAGTCCCCAGGAACAATTACTTCAGAGAACACGTAAATCCAAGACCATTTGAAACGATGTAAGATTTTTGGTTTGGCCTACAATCTGCTTTGAAATTAAGAAGCAAATCATATAAAGTGTGCTTTTGTAAAGAAGTACTTTTTAATAAACAGAGTAATTAAGTCTTATTTGAAACAGACTTTGCTTTTATTGTGGGCAGAAAGTGTTCAGATTCCCAAATGGGATTGTGACAAATAGTGACCAACAGAATTGACTGCTGAGAACAGCAGTGCAGTAACCCAGGAAATGATAAAGCACAAGTTAGTTTGTTTGGCAACTACACATATAAGTAAAGCAAAGGTCCTTTAGAGTTGCTAAACAAAAAGACTTTTTATGAGCCAAAAAGGGAAAGCAAAAATTGTCAAGTATTTATTTTATTGGATTTTTTGTTTGTTTTGCTTTGTGTTTCCAAACATAGGTGCCTGTTCATCTATGGATTTAGGTGGGCAGAGGGATGACATTTAGTAATTTTTCAGTTCTTAGTATTTTTGCTTACTCTTTTGCAAAGCTCAGAGGCTAGTTAATTTTTTAGGAAGTAAATTTAATTCCTTACAATTAATTTTGTTTTCTCCTCTTGTTTTACATATATTCCAAAGCATAACACATGAAAACATCATATTTTTCAAAGAAAGGTACTGTTAGTGGTTGTATCCATAAAAATCCTGTGTACTTACTGTTCACTTTCATAGTAAATAGTGTTTCTGCTAATACTAGTATTGTTTAAAGTCTAGTATGTATGTTGGGTTTTTGTCCTTAGCAATCATATTCTCTGCTGAAGCAGTTTAGCATCTAGAATCCTCTAGGATAATTCACTGAAAGTTGACCTTTTCAGATACTACACCAGGACTCCAGTAACTGCTCCGAAAGGCCACTTAATGCCACTTTATGTAGGATTCTGTAACATACACACATTTGAAAATACTGTGGCCACTATTTCTTATGCCTACTGTTGTATTGTTTTTGAGGTTTTTGTAGGCTACCGAGAATGATTTTTTCCCTCCATATTATTTAATGTTTGGTGCAGAAAGTAATATCTTACTAAGCTGAGGTTTTTGGTGGTTTTTTTGGGTTTTTTTGGGTTTTTTTTTGTTTGTTTTGGTTTTTTTATTTTTTGTTTTTGTTTTTGTGGGTTTTGTTTGTTTGTTTTTTGTTTTTTGTGGGGGTTTTTTTGTGTTTTTTGTGGGGTTTTGTTTTTGTGGTTTTTTGTTTGTTTGTTTGTTTGTTTGTTTTCCCTTGGTCTTCTGTCTGAACATTAAATATAAGCTTTTTTCTCTTCTTCATAAAAAAATGCTCCCATCAGGATGATTTGTGATAGTTTTAACTTAGATACCCTGTGAATTGAAATAGATGCACAAGTGTTCTTTACAGTTATGTATCTAGAATAACTTCAAAAATAAATTAAATTAATTCAGCTGTTTTTGTTGTAACAGGAAGATTGACTAAACCTCCCTGTTGAGTTTATATTAAGGACAAGGAGAGCTCTATGTTTTCCCAATGTCTAGTCATGGTAAATGATACATAAAAGAAGCATTGGCTGAAATGTACAGTTATTTGTATTAATTTTAAAAAGTTACTTTCTGAATTTAAGTTTAGGAAACCATTAATTTGATTTTAGCATTGGGTATTCTGGAAGAATATGTACAACACATGCAGTTTTCCAGGCTCCCTCCACAATATATATGCCAGATTTACTTTGGAACCATTAGGTCACAGAGCAGTCAGAAAAATGCTGCAAAACCCAAACTTACATGAAATAGTATAAAAACCAGGTTAACAGGCTAGATATGGTTGCTACTATAAGCAAATTAAGCTAAACTATACAGGAGATAACAAAGGTACTTTCAAAACTTAAAGCAGAAGGGGCAGAGTTTATCAAAATTTATGACAGAACTAAGTGTCAAAAAAGATTAATGGAACAGGCATTATGGAAAAAAAAAGTCTGTGTTTAGAAATTTCTAGAAAACAAAGGACCCCCAAACTTGTTAATTCTTTAAGTTTGATTTTCAAAGAACTAGCATTCTGGGAAATGCAGAAAAAGATTTTTATATAAAATCAGTGGTCACTGAGTATACTCTGAACCTTCAAGTGGGTAGGTTTTCTTAATGATTAGTTTTAAAAAAGAATGGACAGCTGATAAGAATAAAGGGGTTTTTTATTGGTGTGGTGTTGGGGTTTTTTTGTGGTTTTCTTTTTCTTTTTTTTCTTTTTTTTAACAGCTGTTTTCAATGTCCATATTAATAATACTGGAAGAAGCTCCCCAGGAAAGTGGTCACCGCACCAGCCTGAAAGAGTTCAAGAAGTGTTTTGACCGTGCTCTCAGGCCCATGGTGTGACTCTTGGGGAGTCCTGTGCAGGGCCAGGAGTTGGATTCAATTATCTTGATGGGTCCCTTCCAGCTCAGGACCTTCTATGATTCTATGAATACTGGGCCAGGAAGCAGCCCCATATTCTTGGATGTAGAGTTTTACAACGTCTGCATCTTAACTTCACATCTGAGCATGGATATAGGTGGTGGGAACCTGTAAGTACTATGTCCTATATTCTGTATTATTCTAGTTGTGATTAACTATACTGTGTCAACATTGCAGTCATGAGATTCTCCTGCTTTTTTTCAATGCAGTTGACACTTATTTTTAGCAGGAATTTTTGAATTAATTTACCTTTCTATCTTGGAATGAGATTTATACTTTCTCCTCATACAACTTGACTGACTTCAGTAAACTTAGACCAGAGGGGAATGTGATCTATTTTTTATGTATTTGTTTCAGTTTAATTCTTAATGTAATGTTACTCTAGTGGATCTAGGAATTGATTACCCTTAAAAACCATAGAATATCCTGAGCTGGAAGGGACCCACAAGATCTCACAATGATCACTAAGTCAAATTCCTGACCCTAAACAAAACAACCCCTAAAATCACACCAAAAATCAAATCAATCATGAGTAATCATGCCTGAGAGCCTTGTCCAAATGCTTTTTGAGCTCTGGACAGGTTTGGTGCTGTGACCACTTCCCTGGGGAGCCTGTTCCAGTGCCTGTACATCCCCTGGATGAAGAACCTTTTCCTGATATCCAACTGGAACTCCCCCTGACACAGCTTGACGACATTCCCTTGGGTCCTGTCACTGCTCACCAGAGAGGAGAGATCAGTGTCTGCCCCTTTGCTTCCCCTCACAGACCACAGTGAGGTCTCCCCATCAGCCTCCTCTCCTCCAGGCTGAACAGACCAAGTGACCTCAGCTGCTCCTCATACAGCTTCCCCTCGAGGCCCCTCACCATCTTCATGCCCTCCACTGGACACTCTCCAGTCCTGTCCTTCTTGTACTGTGGCACCCAGAACTGTCCCCAGCACTGGAGGTGAGGCCCCCCCAGTGCAGAGCAGAGCGGGACAATCCCCTCCCTTGCCCGGCTGGCAATGCTGGGCCTGATGCACCCCAGGACACGCTTGGCCCTCCTGGCTGCCAGGGCACTGCTGACTCGTGTTCAACTTGCCATTGACCAGGACCCCCAGGGCCCCTTCCATGGCTGCTCTCCAGCCTCTCATTCCCCAGTACATCCAGGGTTGCCCCATCCCAGGTGCAGAACCTAGCCCTTGTCCTTGGTAAAGTTCATGTGATTTGTGATTGCCCAGTCAATGCCACATCATTAAACTTAGTTTTAAGCTCAGCTATGAACATGGGATATAGAAATCTTGCAATTTATGCAGCTTGATTCTAAAATATTACTTTATGTGCATAATATATAAAAGCAGATACTAAAAAACCAGTACCCTTGACAGCATTCTATCTGTTACTTGCTGACTTCTTGAGAGAATTTGTTGATAAGAGTATATGAATTATGTGGCATAGGAGTTACATGAATGGTATATGAATTAATATGAAGTAATTGATTTTTGACAGCTACTCATTAAACACTTAGGAAAAATGGCAGAGTGAAAGAATGCTCCATCCAATAACATTCTATTTTATAGATGTTGGGACTTTCAAATTGAAAGATTAACATTCATAAGGATTTCTTTTATTATAATTATGTATTAGTAGTACATACTCCAATCCCTAGACCTTTATACTTAAATTACCTATGTGGTTACTGCTCTTGAGTTGCACTGTGCATTTGTACTGTGAATAAAATATTTCTTAGCAAATATTACTTTTAAATAATCTAATTTCTCTGATATGCAGCACTCATACCATTTACAGTCAAACACATGTACATTCCTATAAGGCCTATGTCTTAGGCATTCTGTAGTAGCATGTCAAATTCTCTGTACAGCCAATATATCTCTGCTCCTGAGGGGACTCTGGAGAATGCAAGACAATTTAAATTAGATCATTGGTACTCACAAGGGATGCTAAAAACCAGAAGCATTACAGTAAAACTTTGAGGCTGTTAGATTGACTGTGAAGTTGTTTGCGGTCCCTGATATTAAACCTGCAGAAATGTTTCCGTTGTTTACCACATGTGAATTTGTTTTGAATCTTAAACTGGGAGAATAGTTAAGAAAATTACTCAGGAAATGCTTGTGAGTGAGGATGGTTCTGAGGATGGTTCCAAGAACGCATTTAAGCACCAAGCCACAATCTGTCAACTTGATGTACGTGACTATGAGCTGTTTTCATATATTCTCAAGTTCTGTTTAAATTCTTCTATCTTCTCTATAGTAGTTATTAGTATAATTAGGATTCTTTTACCTTCCTTTTGAAGAGGAAGCATGAAACAAACAAATAAAAAAAAAGGGTGATTTTGACTTTTCAAACCTCACAAGTAAAATCCCTGATATCCTTTGCATGTCAGAACTGATTCCCGGCCTGAGAACAAAATTGCCTAGTTCACTCATCTGCAGAGTTGTCTCTTGCCATCCAATCAATCTTTCTTCCTAAGTACAATGATGGATAAAACTTTATTTTTTTACTCTTGTGGAGATGCCTTGGGTTTATCATCTTAAAGCAGGTCTTCATCACTTCTACTGTCCGCTATTATTATCTGCAACTCATTTATATTGGATACACTAAAAGAAATGCTAGGCTGGAATTCCCCCTGCTTAGATAAATTCGAGTGATGTATTTTGTGGTTTTGCTGGTTTTGCTAAGCTCCTCATAAGCATGAACATACGCTAGGTGGCTTCAGAAGTGTTGGCACTAATTAATGACAAAACTAATGATGCTTTATATGTTTTTTCAGATTTATGGGACTGAAGAGATAACACACATTTTTAATGTTTTTGTTTTTCTACTGAAACTTATAAAATGAATCTGGTTTTTTTAAATGTATTTCTAGAATTAAGAAATGTTTCTTGTAAATAAGTCTATTGAAAATCTTGTTTCAGAAGCAGTCCTTTGCTCAGCTGGTAGAGAACTAGATGGTTGTATAAATACTGTGAGAGTAGAAAGCAGTCTAGGAAATTCTATAGCAAACACCATGCTAGAAGCTGCTTATGCTTATGTAGCAGAAACTACTTCAAGTCATCATTTAAAAAATTTTTTGAAACCCCAAAGTATATTAATATTTAACCTTAGAAATGTGTCTTAATTATTTAGTTTGGAATAGTTCTTCCAAAATATCTGAGTAAGAATAAATCCAGAAGTCAGGGATTTATAACACAAAAGAAAGCATTAAAGTACAGTTATAATAAAAGAAAAGAAATCTCTGAAAAAATTAGGAACTTAAAATTAGCACAAAAACTTCAAAAGTAAATCTCAATGTTTTATCTATCAATATACATACTGAAAATATCAGCAGGTTAACATATGAACTAATTACATAGGCTAACTGCTTTAGGTTATTATTGAAGTACAAGAATGTACTGGTGCATAAATGGACATTATTATAAATTATAATAAATAATTAAAAAATTTATATATATAGTTCATAGTGTATTGGAGAGTCCCATAACTTAAAGATCTACTTTTCTTACATTCTCTGTCTCTATGTTGTTTTTCTTCTTTTTTTTTTCTTTTTTTTTTCTTTTCACTTTTAAATTGTACGATATACAAGACGGAAATCAAGCACATGGTCTCCGTACAACAAATATGGTCAGGGTAAAGAAAAGCAGTAATGTAATGAGACAAAAAATCTTGGTAAAATCCTAGGTCTAGTCATAAAAGACAGATTTTCACAAGTAGTTCCATTCCTCAATCAAATAATAAGCAGTTTGAGAACAAACTTCCCACATATAAAAGCTTGAACTGAATCTGCAGAACAATTTTAAGTGCCAAATATGCTTGAAACAAAAATGCTACCAAACTGTTTAAAAAGTGAAATTATCAACAAATCTTCATATACAATCATTTTTTGATGGTATTGCTATCTCTACTTACTTCTTCTTAGCTAATTACTCTCTTTATACCATTTTTATTGTGGAATTATGATTGAGATTTGGCTTCTCCATCCTCCTATGTGTGCAACATTTCACAAACACAAACAATATACTTTCAAATATAGAAATTATTAACTCAAGATGCTTGACTAATTTTCTAAGACTGCTTACTGCACATAAATATGTGTATACATCTTTGTGATATTGACTACTACATAATTGTTAATTGAACAGCTTTTTAATACACATTGCCTCTTGTTTAGGATAACCTCAAACCACAGCTAACTTCATATCTTCCAACAAGATAATGTATTATTTAGCCAAATATTTATGAAAGAAATATCTTACTAGAAATTTCATAGTTTTTTGTTTTGATTTTGTATATACCCTTGTTTAAACTGAGTATAACCTGCAAAAGATTTTACTATGCATGTTCTTTTTGCTATCTTCACTGTTTCAGATCCCCTGCTAGCAGTTGGAAATCCAGTGAAGAAAACTATCGGAAGCTTTTTTTAAAGGAGTTTTACAGATACTGAGCTCTGGATGGAAAGTCTGTAGAGCGATCATCCAGTCTGTCCTACCTGTGTATAAAAATATTAGTTTTCTTAGACACTTAAAATATTTCATACAGTTTAACTTAATGCTGATAACAGTATCACAAAACTTGTGTTATACTTTTGCAAAGTATGATGATTACTTCTCTATAATAAACATTTCTAACATTATTACTAAATAATGGAAATATAAAAATGTAGACAACTCCCATTTGGTAGTGTCTTAACACAGATGATCAGATACAGACTTCTGGCAAAAAAAGTAACAGCTGCTGCTTCAAATACCTTTATAATATTGAATATTTGGTGTAAGTATGATCATTAATCTTATTTTAAGGGCAATGTCTTTTTTCCTCTGAGTCTGACTCTTACTGTGTTGTTCTGAATAGTTCATTAATTTGATTTATTCCTTTTACTATCCAGTATTTGTCTTCTTAACTTCCAGATTTCCTCAGGTAGCAGGAATAGAATTTGGATTCCATCCAGATGCAGAACCAGGACATGGAACTATAGAAGATTCAGTAAGAGATCAGGAAAGCAAGGTCTACAAACTTGTCATTAAGAAATATTTGGCTAATGTAAGTTGTGATATGTTTATTATTATTATTTGTGCTTGTGAAGCAAGTAAAATGTGATTGGGTGCTAAATTATGACAATATATTGGATTATAATTTGAGTATTTTCCTTTTTTTTCCTCCATCAGTTTTAAAATTGTTGATTTCCTGATACTCCTGTGTGGGCCTTTAGTTTGACAAATATTCCTGTCATCAGGCAGAAGATTAGAAAACATAATGTTGTTTTTAAAACTCTCCTACTTGCCTTCTAGTAAAGTTCACACATGCAAATACTATTTTTGCATATTCAAATCAAGTATAGCTATTTGTAGTCACAGTCTCTTTATCTTATTTGCAGGCAAAATATACATGTTCAATCTGGAAGTTATTTAAGAAGGTAGCTCCAAGCAATTTCAACTCACTTTTCAAATGAATAAAAAAAATTCATACTAAACCAAAAATTGAATAATTTTATTACTAATGCTTTTAGAACCTTACAATTTAAAGTAATTTTGAAATAGGCATTTAAATGTGTATATTTACACAACTGTCATATATGAGAGTGTGACTATTTATTTCTCTCAGAGACTTGGGTTTTATGGTCATCTTTTAATCATCCAGTGTACTGGGCATTTTAGTAAAGCAAATAAAGCTATGTAATACAGAAAATAGAAAATATTTGGGTACCAATCTGTGGGAACTTTACACACTTTTTCAGAGTGTAGCTAAGAAAAGGCAGAAAAGATCTGTGTCAGCTTTTGAGTACTCAGCTCTCTAAGTCCATAGAGCTGCTAGTTTATGAATATGGTAATAATTCCTCAGATAAAATCTGCTTCACAGGCTTTTCACAGTTGATTATTTTGGGGCAACCACTCCTGCAGGCATGTAGGGATGTGTTTCTGAAGAGATATGGAAATGGAGAAGGTAGAAGAGACTCTGAAGGAGGTCAAACCCTGTTTTGAAATCCTAGTCCCCTTGTAGGGAGGTGAATTAGACATACAGAGGCTTTGCGTTCAGCACACAAGGCTTTCAAGGAACAAAACCTTTCTGACAAAGTTGCCTCTTCATCCTTACAAAGAATCCATGGCGAAAATTTTTATGCAGGATATAAGTCTGCTGATACATCCTAGCACTGTCACCATCTATCTCCTTTTTTTTCTTAGCCTCTCAAAAACATTTAATAAACATCCATAAATATCTGCAGAGAGCAAAGATTTATTGCTTTATCTCCTCCAGAAACCAATTGGAGACGTTTTATTGTACCGTGTTTTCCATGGTTACAAAAGTTGGAATTAATTTAAAATAACTTCAATGCCAAAAAAGGTTTGAAAGGGAGCTATGACCTTACTGTTTTTTGAAGAACTCCTTCATCTTTGATATACATGAGATTAAGGTGGGATATGTGGATTTTAAGGGCCAACCCATTCGGGCAGGTCTAAAAAATCCTACCTAAGATTTTATTCTTTACAGCCATATATACAGCTCTAAAGGGCTTTTTGAGGTTCTTACTAATGATTGAATGAAGTTGTTTTTTTCCAAGAACTGTTTACTTACAAGAATGGATTAATGCTGATTTAAGAAATTCTTTAGGTGACTGCAGTACTTAGAAGTCTTCTCTGTAAGAGACTTTTGCCGCCTTTTCATAAATCTAACAGACTTAAATACATTCTTCTTAGTTCCATACCAACAAACTATGTCTTTGTCCCAAGTTTGACATGCAAAAGAAAAACCTAAAAATTGGAATTTACATACAGGCACTTTAATGCAATGAATGAAATCCTTTCAATTGTCCATAACGCAGTTCTTGTTTAGTCAAAGACAGTGATAAGGACAGTAGAACAGAACACCATTTTATTCTGATAAGGACAGTAGAACAGAACAGCACAGCCTCGGAGAAATACATAAAGGATGTATGTAACTTAGGCAAACAGAAGCCATGCAAAACACAAGCAGGATGACAGCTCAGCTCTGCAAGGCTGACAAAGCACAAGTTTTGCAAAACAATGACATTGTGCTTACTCAGAAGTGGGGCTTGAGGAACAGCCACCTGAAAAGGACACCTGATGTTGAAGATAGACCCCAAAGAACCATAGAAGGGCTTCTGATAAGGGGTGTGACTATGTAAAATAAAGTGATACAGACACATCAAGTAAGCGAGGATGGCTGATGAATATGCGATCAGTGTGTGTGGCAAACACTCTCTTCCCCCGATGCTCGATGCTCAGTGCACTCAGTTAGAGGAAGGATCTTCTGAGTGACCAGCCCACTGCAGTAAAGAATGCCTGCTTTCTAATGCTCAAAACTGTTAGAAAGCTCCTGTCTGGCTGATTTCAGTATCAGCAGACAAACTTTTCAAGCAGTAAGGCATAATTCCTTGTCATCTACATTTTTTAACTTAAATGAATTAAATTTTTTAACTTATGGTGTGTTCTACTACTGGCTACCTTGTGTCTTGATCAATTTTCCCTGTACCCAAAAGACTGTGTATAAAGTGCTGTGTCTCACCTTGCAAATTTGCAATGATGTCTCTTATTAAGGATATTTCTTTGCTTCCTAGAGAGGAAATGCGTAGTTTTAAAACGTACTGTACACTGTACAGAGAGACAGAGAAATCACTTAATAGTAGAAGCAATACCGAGTATGTTTTAATCTCTTCCAGAATAAGATGGGGAAGTCTATAGTTTATCTGACATTCTGTGATAAGTACCTGTTACATGCATACTTTTGAACCAAAGAAGGCTGTGAAAAGTGAAGATAGCTGAAACCATTTTCACAGATCTAAATTATGCAAGCCAGGTGAAAGGTCACATGCTCCTACGAATGGTGCTTGAAAACACCAAGAAGTCTGTCTCAAAGCATTCATATTAGCTAAATTTTTCTATTTGTACTTTTGCTCAAGTAATTTTTAACCAATATCTGTAAATATTTCAAAACTTCTTTTGGCAGTAGATGGCTTTATTTTGAGAAAGTATGAAGGAAATCAGGTCAAAGCCACAAAACAAACCTAGAAACACTATTAGCATTTTGTAATTGAGAGCTCTAATAATGTAATAATGAATTAATTTCTGAGTAAAGTAGATGTCTCAAGGTTCAGTGGGAAACAGAAGATCCTCATTTCCCCTCTAAACCTCTTCTTTTGCTGTCTTCCCTTAGGTTCATTGGCTGTGCCTCTTTACCTTTGTAGTGCTGTGTGAATGCCTCAGTTCTCATTTTTTTTCTCTTTGAAAAGCTAATAAAAAAATGTAATCTTTTTTTTTTTTTCCTCCTGCTGTACCTACTTGTAGTACAAGCATCTTTTGATGGATAATAAAAGTGGCCTTCTTTTCCCTATTGATCCTGTTGCAGCAACTCATTCTATTCAGAGCCTGGACAAAGCTAACAGAGTCCACACATTACTTGCAAATGGCTCATGTGAACAGTGGGCTGGGGCTCTCTAATGGGCTTCCTGATACAGGAATACAGGATAAGCCGCCTTATTCTCCCTCTCTGAATTCCATACTGGCTCCCTCCTTATCACCACATCATATTTAAACTCCTTTTCCTGACAGTGAAAATTCAATTACTCTTTTTCACAATTCTCTCTCTCCTCTCTTGTCATACTGTTTAAACTCACTGATGAGTTTAAACTCACTTTCTTTTATGAATTAATAGATCTTCATATTCACTTTGCACAATACATGTACTGTTTTGAGTCTGTGGATCAGCAGTTTTTAAACTTTGAAAAGCTCCTGGGCACTACACGCTCACATCCACACTATGCATTAAACTCAGCACATACGCAGATCTCTAGTGCATTCACTGCATGGTATGTTAAGGGTATATCTGAAGTATCTTCTTTCAGGCTGTGCATTTGAGGTCCAAAATCTTAGAACAGAGCTGTGTATAACTAGCATGTAAGAAATAGCTAGGAAAAAAAAGCAGTAGCAATTAAATTGAAGATTAACTTTTAGCTAAAACTCATAGAGTGATAGAATCATGGAATGATTTGGGCTGGAGGGACTTTAAAGATATCTTGTTGCTACCCCCTGCCATGGGCAGTGACACCTTCCGTTAGACCAAGTTGCTCAGAGCTCCGTCCAGCCTGGCCTGGAACACCTCAAAAGATGGGGCATCCACAGCTTCTCTGAGCAACGTGTTCCTGTGCCTCACCACCTGGCAGAGTACGTTTTTTCCACATTTAAAATCATTACATCTTGACCTGTCAAACAGGCCCTGCTAAATAGTTTGTCACCATCTTTTTTAGATGGTCCTACTGAAAGGTCACAGTAAGATCTCCCTGGAGCTCTCTCTTCTCCGTGGTGGTGTCCCAGCCTGTGGTGGCAATACCATCCGCTCCGTCTGGCCAGCCAACTCAACCCGCCTTCTCAATGTGGATCAATGAAGATATTAAATGGATTGATTTTCCCCCTCAGGATAGTGATCCTGAGGGGGACTGGGAAGGCAAGGCTGGGGAACTCCCCACACTTCCTGCCATTTAGGTTGTCAATCCAAGTTTCAGTTCCACCCCTTTCCCCTCAGAGTAATTTTAATTCGTATAAGATTGTTTTAATATTCATTATGCTCCAGAAAGTTCTGTGTTCTGCTGTTCTTATTGAAAGTTTTGAATTTGTTCCTCCCCTACTTGAATGTTATTGGGTATCTGTCAGTTTGTGTCATTCTCCCATTTGCTGAACCCTGGATCCTCCCCTTGTACCGTCCCTTTTGTTCTGTATTTAAGCCCCTGTAACCATGACCATGGGCTCCCCGGTAGCCCTGTATCACTGACTGTTGTTTGCCTGAGTGGCAACAATAAAACCTTGGGTGCTGTTACCTGGAGTCCTTCCAACTCTTTTGCCTCCATCGTTGCTACATTGTCATCAGCTGCTGCTGCTCACTGAGCCACGGAGCTGACAGCTCCAGGAAAGGGACAGACAAGGACTTGCACTGCCTGCAAGCTGTCCAGCCAAACCTAGTGCTCACGTTGCCCACTGGCTAATGGGCAAGCCAAGCAGTCCAGTGACACTTCTCCAGACTGAACAGCCCAGCTCTCTCAGCCTTTCTTTGTAGAAAAGTTGCTCCATCCCTCTGATCATGTTTGTGGCCCTCCTCTGGACTTGCTCCAACAGGCCAATGTCCTTCCTGTGCTGGGACCCCAGAGCTGGATGCAGTGGTCCAGGTGGGGTCTCACCAGAGCAGAGCAGAGGGGCAGAATCCCCTCCCTGGCTCTGCTGGCCGCACTGCTCTGGATGCAGCCCAGGACACGTTTGGCTCTCTGGGCTGTGAGTGCCCATGGCTGGGTCATGTCAGCCTCTCATCCACCAGCACTCCCAAATCCTTCTCTGCAGGGCTTCTCTCAATCCACTCATCTCACCAATATTTCTCCTTATGACAATTTCAAAGAGACGTATCTCCTGGGTTTTATTTTGATATACTCTTGTTTTGATATTCTTAGTTGTATAATTATATTTTCTTCCAACATGCAGCAATTATAAACAGACCTAGTAAGCACATTAATTAAATATTGTGAAGTTTTAAATACAGTGGGTTTAGCTGCATTTATTTAATTTTTAAAGGACCTCACAGAATGAACTGAAAGCCTCATCAAGCTGTTTCTGCTTTTAGAACACTGAAAAGTTTTTCTAAGAAGTACAAACAAAAGTTTTTGTCTAGGAGCTGGATAATAAAGGATCATGATTAAAAAAAGCTTAAGGTATCAACATACTCAGATGTCCTAATTTTTCAAGGGAACTGAAATTTAAAATAGGGTTTACCTAGAATTCACTCCATCTAGAAGAAAGAAATGAGATGCTGGAGAATGGAATTCACAATAGTCATCTGATGATTTGGAGAAACAGTCCCTAAAATGTGAAAGGCACATTCAAGAACATTTGCCTCTCTTCCCCTTCTCTCACATACTCCTGACTAAAGCATGTAACTTACAGAATAAATTTCTGTAAACTGGAACTTGGAAACTCCATTTTCTGCACTTAGTAAAGTATTTAAATTCAGATAGTATTATTGAGGTTGAAAACAACCCTTAATATCACTGAGTCCAAGCAATACAGAACCTTTCTTTCACTTGACAGTGAAAAAAAGTGTTGTTTCTCCCTGACATGCCTATATATTCATCTAGTGCTTAGAGCATTTGCTGTGGACAAAGGAGAGTTTTGATTGTAGGAGGATATGTTTAAACCCTTTTCTTGGAGAACTCTAGCCCCTAAACTGCAGAAGAAGATTAGTTATCAGTGATTAACAAATGCATTATTATTCATCACAGATACTGAGATTCTAAGGGCAGTTAGGTGTCAAGGATCTTTGGGAAGTACAGACCTAATTAATTTTATGTTACTGTTTGTTCCTGGGAGTAAACAAAAATATTTGGATAAGTGCAGACACTCAATATCCACTTTTAAAGCAGTCACCCAGAGCCTATTCTGCAGACCATGGGCAGTTTGCATTGTCACCTGACCATGCTGCCTGCCATCTGTATGATTTCCTAATGCCAAGTGGTACTGCACACAGCCAGCTACACTGGCTCTAGGCCACAAGAGGATTCCTGCACCAAAAGGTGGGAAAAGCAGAAGAATTTCAGCTGCAGCATGGCTGTTGCAGCAGTATATAAAATGGGCTAGTGAAAGACTGGATTTGTCCGTAACAGTGGGTTAAAAAGAAGGGACTGATGGACAATGTTCATTGCTGAATGAGGACTTCATCCTTACCTGTTTGGAAGACTCTCTTTTCTAGGACTTGGTATTTTCTCTTTCAAGTCCTTGATTTTATACTTTTACTGTGACTTGCTTACTGTGCAGTGGTTCAACCCACTGCTCTACCTTTCAGGAAGAAAATTAACCAGAGTTGTTGCATTTAGAAGATTTTAAAAAAATTAACACTATTCATTACATTTTAATTAATGTTACCTAATAACATTACCTGATAATGAAACCTACCCATTATTAATGTTTAAAACCCAAATAATTTCAATAAAATTTAAAATATTATTTTTGTATTCATGCTATAGTTGTAACAGTTATAATGTTTTACTAACACAGTGCTGAATGATAGTGTTTTTCAAAGAGATAGTCCACAGTCTTTCCTAACATCATTTTGAACAAAAGAAGTATGACTGCTGTGATCTCATTGCTGATCACTGATGATGCCAACAATGGAAATATTTCTTGACATGGGTTTGTGCAGTAACTCTTGAATTGCTTTACTTGTATTTGTTAAAAAGCTGAGATGTGAAATAAACCCAACTTTCTTGTGAGCAAAAGCCCAAAACTCTGTTTACTAAATAACATTGTTATTTATATTTTGCTGCCTGAAGCAATTTGCTATCTGCTCTATTGAAGGGTTTAGACATTTTCTCCTTTTCCTGCTGAGGGTACTTAGCTAAGCAGTATGTGGAGGCTAGTAGGAATCTTCCAGAAATGTCCTTCCAGATGGTGGGTTATAGACATTCCTGAAAGCCTTTTAATGTTAAACTTCCTGTAAAGCAGTAAATGTTAAACTGGATTTGGGGGGGTATTGGGGGGGGCTGTGTTTTGTTTTTGTTTTTTTTTTTTAGTAAATAAAGAATTTAGTTAGTATCTATACAAGTCATGCATATATAATTTGGCTGTCCTTTGATTTAAATTACGGCAATATGATAATTTAGTTACTGTTGCCAAAAAATGTGTTAACCTGTTAGATTAACACTGTAATACTTGTATTTGTATATCCCCCAGTGCTTGTAAAAGTGCCTTTCACTTGAGAAGCTCTAAGTGCTTTGCACATTGAGCATTACTGCTACTAAACTCTTCATGGAAAATGGAAGTTCTGGACAACTTGATTTTAAAGATTAAAAATAACAGGAATTTGACCTGCAAATCACTCTGAAAATAAAACACTTCAGAAATAAGTTAAGAAAAGAGTATCTTGATTGATGCTATTGTTATCATTATATTACCTTCCTGTCTTAAGCAGAAGTAGAGATAAAACAGTAGTATAGCTTGGTAGTTTAATACCATTATGTCATTTTTGTAGTTTAGAATTTAAATCATAATCTACATGACAAATCAAAAGCATTTGGTGAGCCTTAATTCCTAGGTGAGTATAATAGAAAACCATCAGATAATTTTTTAGGTCTCGCAATTGCAGTTGATGTAAAATTGCAGTATATGCATTGGAAAAATCTGTGATCACAGAGCTGTTTATTAACTTCTATGTTCATTTAATTCCCAACTCTTGAAAAAGATAAAAAGTGGAGTCCAATTCTATAAAATGGAACCAGAGAGGGCTATAATTTGACTATAACATTAACTTCTTGCAAACATTCTCTGCTTGATAAGATGCAACAGAAAATTAGCATATTCTTCCTCCCCTGAAGTCTAATTCAAATTATTTTAGAACTAGTTTAACTTCTGACAGCTGAAATGCATACATTAGCTATCTAGAGCCATCTGCAAGGCAAACACATTCTTACCTCATGTGTTTCTAATTGCAACGTGTTGTCTTTCAGGCACCATCAGATGCCATGCTCTGACTGGTAATGAATTCTGAAATCATGCACCTCCCCAAGAATTTATACTGCATGGATTAAGGACAGGATTTTGTGAATTTCAGTTATTTTCACACTGTGATTGTAAGTCTAAACAATATTTCTTAGGTAGCAGCCTGGTTATATGAAAAGTTACTACCCCCAGACCAGGGATTACTTTAGGTGGATTGGTATTACATAGGATTTTTTAAAGTATTACATTTCCCTTTTAATTTACCAGTATGGTCAGCTAAATTTTTCTGTCAGTATCTAATATCCTTCATTTTATACAGGTAATACAGTAAAGCTACAGGAGATTTTCCATCTCCACAGTCTGAATTCCATTCTCCAGCTCAGAAACAGTGGAATATATTACATGATTAGCATTTTAATACTTGTTTTTTTGATGACAGAGTAAAAAGGATTTTAAATAATTAATTTTTAATGTTCGCATCAGTATCAAATGACTTACTATGATCCTTTTATTGGTGGCATTTACATTCTCTGCTTCACTGTCTTGTTTGAGGATAAAAGATTACATATGGGGTATTTTTAAGTGATTGCCTGATTACATTTTAATGATTTAACGGAAATGTAGAAATACTTCATCTGAATGTTGAAAATGTTTGATGGAAAAAGAAATAGATTATTAATAAGTTAAAATGGTATCTACTGAGAAGTTAAAATATAATTACTGCAGTTTTCTCATCATAAAACCAAAGTGCAAATTTAAATAAGCCATCACTAATACAGTAGCATAATGATTAGTATGACTTGTATAACATCAATCTTGAAATCCTGGGTGCAATTTTATTTCATTTGTAAATTAGTATTGAGATGTCACAGGCATGAAGCTGAAGAAGTTTTTCCATATTTTGTAAAGTAGAGTGGACAATAAAAAATGTGGCTGAGGGAAGGCAGCATTGCTGTGGAGTACCAGAGAGGTATCTGTGGTATTGGGTTTCAAAATATTTTTTAAACTCAAAAACCACTTAGATAAGTGCACACAGGAAATGCTACAATATTACAGGAAGACATATTTTAAATTTCAAACAATCCTGTGGGGCTTTTTCAGTAACATTTCCATGTATCATGAAAAATCCTGAACGAAGCAGCATACTTTCCTGACCAAGGACCAATGTTAAAAGACCCCTTAAGAAGATCAGATCCCGGCAGGGTGAGCCAAGACCTTGAGGGCTTTCATCTTCACAAAAACGAGGAAGCAGGTTCATAGGCCACTCTTCTGTTCCTACCAGCCTCAAACAGAACTGAGGGAACAGTCAGGTGTTTTCTAGGCAGTGATCAGTAAAATAACCTTGTGCTGTTAACACTGATCTTACTTTTACTAAGCCAGGCTGAAGGGCGCTCATCCAGTACCTGGCAGCGCTATCCAGTACTGCTATCCAGTACCCCCTGGAAGCAGCTGCTTTGCTGCCCTTTGCTTATCTGCTATTTTACACCTTCATGGTTGCCTTCTTGTAAGAACCAACTATACTTGGGCTCCTGGCATCTTTCATACAGGGACACAGAAGTTTCTTTGAAAAGATCTCGAGGTTTTATTTATATCTAGTACAACAAGGTGTTTTGCTCCTTTTTCATAAGTATATATTTTCCTTCCACTTATATATGCCACAACTTTCATTTAAAGGCTGTAGAATAAATCAGGCTACAGATTCTCACCTGGGTATAAGTTCAGATTTTTGGGAGTGGGGTATGTCCTGCCTTAGCAAAACCAATGGATTGAAATAGAAGAGCAGCCCCAGAGGGCAAAAAGCAATGAAAAATAACAGCACATCATCTTGCCTTCCTTGGATAGATTCCAGCAGTCATAGGTGAAATCAAAATATCTTAGGAAAACTGGGAATATCTGGCAATCTTTTAATGAAGCAGAAAAGGAAAATCAATGCATGCCATCAGATGTCCTATATAACTCCCGAAGACTAGTGATAGGACACCTGTGCAATAGAGAACCCAAAAGTGCCAGGGGAGGGTGTAGAGAGTGCCCTGCACAGCACCCAAAGGGCAAGGAAATCCATCTGGTCTCCTACATAACTCTGTCCTGACAAGTCTTTCCTTGAGAAGCAAGCCCTGAGCTTCTTTTTTTCCAGTGTCAATCTGATGACTCGTCCAGAAGCGCTCCTCTGATCAAATCTGTCGGCTTATTCAGTATATTTTCTGCAGTGTTCATCAGAGATGAAGTTTGTCTTGTAGGATTTGTCTGTAATAAAATAATTTTAGTGAAACCAAAATATGGGATTATACATACACTCAGTCTTCTTATAGGAACTTCTCTTAAATAATAAAATAACTGTAAAAATATGATCAAGTGAAAAGTTAAATGTCCTCAGTTATACATTATTACGTTTAAACTTCCAAGTGTAACAGTGGAAAGTACTTTCACATTTCAGTGCCTTACCAGAAATGTAGAAATATTTCAACCAAAGATGCTTGGTGGAAAATTAAATATATTATTATGACGTTATTTTTAACTAAGTAATTTTATTAAGCTAATATTGACAGTATTTGTTTTCCAGGATTATATCACAGGAACAAAGAAATCCTAATATGTTTAAGATCCTGGAGGTTTAGTTTACTTTCAATCATAGAGTAAACAAATGTAAACAAAAATAAAATTTGAACGTACTTATTTCATAAGAAATTCTGAAAACTCCAGAAATTCCACCAGAATATGTTTTACAGTAATAAAAAAGTCTGTAAGACATAAATCCAGTTGCAGGTGTATATGAGAAACTAGATTTTACAATGATGTCTCTCATTGATTCTGCTGGGATCTAGATCACTGCTGAAGTCCATCATAAATAGATATATTTAAGGCTTTGGATCCCAACATAAGGAATCCTAAAGAACCCATTTGGGAGAAATGTGATCTTCAGCTCTGCATCAGGTCACTTTAAAAAAAAGGTCTCATGTTGGGAATGACAAACTGAGGCAGCCAGAATTAGGAGGTACTGTTTGAAATTCAAATTCAAACCCTTACCTGTTAAAAAATTAGATCTTAGACTTTAATATTTAAATAATAATTATAAGGTTAGATAAAAAGTCGGCATATCTATTTCTGACAGTAAGATGACTCAAGTTGAAATAATACAACTAAACTTTCTATTATTCTTTTCTTATTTTACTCTTCTGAATACTTCAGAGAACTGCAACAACCAGAGATTTCAATAAGTAGGAAGAAAAATAACCCCTTAAAGACTGAACTAGTTACCAAAGAGAGACTGGTTGTATTGACTCAAGATAACAGTGACAGAAAAGAAAATTATAATTAGTTGTTCTAGACAGACAATTAGAGATATGTACAGAAAAGAACAAAAACGGACAAAAATGTAGGTCAAGTTCTTCCAGCATTGTACTGTCTTTTGTTATTAAGGGAAAAGTCTCTGCAGACATTTCTGTTTTATTTACCCATTTTTGAGGAATCCACTTATTCTAGTCCTCAACCAGTCCATTCTTGTGTGACGACTTCACAGAATTACTCATATGAGAGAGACTTAATTCCCTTAACCCTCTCAGTAGTCCTTTGCTGACGCCTCACTAATAGCTCTGTATCTCTGTTGTACAAGGAAGCCCAGAACTGGACACAGCACCCCAGAGATGGCCTCATCAGTGCTGCGCAGAGCAGGTCCATCTCCTATGACCTGCTGGCCCCACTCTGCTGAATGCAGCTGAGGACACCATTAGCCCTTCTTGACATAAGGATGCGCTGCTGGCTCATATTGAATTTGAAGTCCACCAGGACCCCCAGGTTCT
>VYZT01047132.1:0-40127 GCA_013400735.1 Pomatostomus ruficeps
GCAGTGCTACTTACCCGAATCTATCACAGCTTAATAAATTACTCATGTGTTTCTGGCTGCCTCTTGTCATTGATTTTAATTCTAGTCAGCTTTAAGTGTGCTGCTATTTCCTTGTTCTTTCCTTCATTAATATTACCTTCTCAATCCACACTAGGAATGTAGATTCTAAAGATAAATTGTTTTCAGACCTTGAAGGTGGCAGTACTCTGGCTTTACGGTAAGTGCTTGCTACTAATTACTTAAGAACTACTGTTGAATAAACTTAATCCAGATGAAGTGGCTATTTAGTAGCTTTTCTTCCCCCTCTCCTGTAAATAACTTCACTAATTTTAGGCAGAAAAAATATTTATTTTTATTTTTTTTACCATTTTATTCCACATTTAGTTAGCCAATTGATAGTTTGCAGTCTATATGTGGTACGAAAGGACTGGTTTATATTATTGACATTCTTTTTTTAAAAAAACTTTTCTGGTGAAAACACCCATTTTAATTACTCAATTGATCTCAATGAACTTCCACCAATACATTTCAAAACTTCCTCTTAGAGTTTCTCATTCTAAATCGAAAACTATCTAATATTAAATTTTCAATTAAATAAATTGCAGAGTTTATAGTATTTGTAAGAAAATTGCTGGTGCTTAAAAATATAAGCACATTCTGATGAAGCTGAAATGATGACACTTTGGCTTGTATCACAGCACTCTAGTTCTTGCATGAAACATAACAGCCAACAGGATGCAGCCGATCATCTGCAATTTTGTCTGAGTGTTGGATACACATGAATCGGTCTCATCTGTGGTGCTTTTTAAAATTTACTTCCAGTTATTGTGAGTGACTGTAAAGACAAACAACTCTGCTCAGGATACAAATAATGTAATTTGCATTCAAATAAAATTTTAAGTGTTAGAACTAGGGTGCTCAACCTATTATTTTATTTTTATGTCATTTATACACAACAAAAATTGAAATGTGGAACTCGCTGCTTTAGAATTTGAAGGTAGCCAAAGAGATAAATGAGTTTAAAGTGGATTAGAGAATAGCCTGACTGATGGATGTTTTGGATGGAGTCCTGGCTCAGAAAATCTTTAAATTGCTGACTGCAGAAAGTCATGAAGTGATATGAGAGATAGGATCGTTCATTCCCTGTTTTTCCTGTATGTCTGGTTAATGTAGACAGCACAGTGAATAAGGCAGATCACTGAGCTGAGCTAATACTGCTGTTCTTAAGTTCTAAAGCTGGCAGGTAGCAAAATTATACCAGATAATTTTAAAAATCAGGTCACTTCATTAGGGATAAGAATTCTTCCAGAGTGAAGAAAATTCCTTTCATCTATAGAGTGAAAACAAGCACTCCTGTGCTGTCTGTTTACACCAAGGTCCAGATGCTCAGTAAAACTCCTCTGTGCAGGTAGCCCAGAGCAGCACCAGCTGCTTTCACTCCAGTACTGCACAGGACTGCCATCCCCACTCCACCATAGCCATCACTCTTCAGTTTTAGCTTTTCTTTCTCCAATGAAGAATGTAAGTTTCAGACCTACTATTCTTACATGAAACTTGGATTTAATATAGCTAAATAGGATTTTCAAAAACAAATTTCCTTTACTTTCATAGAGATTTCTTTTTCTCTGTGAATTTAATGGCCTTTTAAGGCAGTAATTTTGGCAGTTCTCGGAGTATAGTCCTATTTCCTGCTTGTTTGTGGGCATTTTTCATACAACAGCAGAAGGAGAAGCAAGGATATAATGAGCCAGATATATAAACCTGCCAAATAAAGAGAGTTTAGGTATAAAGTGTAATATCAGAAAACACTTGTAATGTACTAAAAATGTGTTAATCTGCTACTACAGTCAGTGAAACTGCTAGCTGGCTGGATGACCTTGGAAAACTATTTTATATTCCTGCCTTTATTTGCCTCCCTCAACTATGAAACAGTGATGATGGTACACACACCACCCTCATCAAACACAAACGCAAAAAATTTTACATCTATGCATATTTGGAGTAATTGGACTGCAGGTTGATTGTATCTTTCTTTTTTTCCCTAGTAACCTTTTCTCAAAGAACAGGAAAGAAGTTTAGTGAGATGTCTTTGAAATATCTCTTTAAGGGAAAGGTCAAATATAAAGCAAGCAAGCACTTCTTCTTCCAAACTCAACAGGTGTTTGTATGTGGACATTGTGTTTATCTTTCTATCAATATCTGTCACTCAACAGAATAATGCAAGAAGGCGAAGAGAGAGACAGAGATTTTAAAAAAAATCTAAATAGGTTAAAAAATGTTGCCATAGAGACAGATTCAGACGCTATAAAAATAGCTTCATGTATTGTTGATATTGTCCTTTTGCCTTCTGCTATTTTACCTGACTGAAGTAGACAGCCTCAGCAAGATTCACAGAGTCATCACAGGCAAAGTAACAAGTCCATGAAGGATCTCCCAGGTTATAGTGAATCTGCATGGCTATCTGCAAATTTGGGTTTAATTACTTGATTTAAAACCTAGTAACATAGCTTCTGGAAGCCAGGCCAAGAAATTTGGCTCCTTATAGATGTTTTGTTTTATAGGAGCTTCCTGAAAATTCTATAAATTCTCTTCTTTTAGAAAGAAAGACTGTATGTACTTATATTTTTAGGTTTTGTGTTATTTTTGTGAGCTTAAAAAATAAGTAGCATTCTTAACATTGCTGGCCAGTGATATTTATTTCTCACAGTCTTATTGCATATTTGTAGCCAGTAGGAGTTATTTGGTGGAGGTTTGTGGTTTTTTGTTTGGTTTGTTTTTTTGAGGGGTTTATTTGTTTGTTTGTTTGTTTTTAAGCAAAAGAACAAACTGATTATCAGAACATTAATTTAGGAAAATTTTCTGTTAACAGAAATATTGCATTTCACACTCAATTTTAATACAAGAATCATTGTCCAGTCTTTCTTGTATGTGCTAGACACATTTCTTAGACACATTTTTCTACTTTAAAAATAGATATTTCTTTTTATTTAATTTGTGAAGTAAGTTTTTAGGAAAGGAATGATCCAGGCACTGAAACAGACATCTACAGAAAAAAATTCTTATACAGATACAAAAAAAGAGAACGAATGTATATGTTTGTAATAAAAATGCATAACTTAGAGTAGTAGCTGCGCCGCTTCCCACTTCTCTTGTGGCTTAATCCCATTAAACAGGACCAAGTGAGCCTTGCACTGGTTTAGTTTATCCCAACCACTGGACTTCTTCACCTTTTCGTAACCCCATTTTCTAGTCCCTGTTTTGAAACTGATTTCACAGGCATATTTATACATCACTTCTTCCAGAGGTGAGGGATCTAAGACATGTTCTATGTTGTGTTAACAAAGCCACTAAAATTAATGGAATTATATCTGCCAAAACATGGTGATAAATTTTGAAGTAATCTTCCTAGGGCAACTGAAACTGGATGGGCCATATCTTTGCTCTCTGTGTGCCTTTTTGTACTGGCAAGGGGACTGTTCACCACAGGAAATTCTAAAGCCATAATACTGACAGATATTTCACCCCCTTTGCCTGTGGGGCTGGAGTTTGGTGAAGGAAGGTTTGCAATGCTCATTTGGCCCTCACAGCTGGGCCTGGGTTAGAACTCCTGCTAGGTACGGATGCGTTTGAGTGCAAAGCTCACCCTGATCCACAGCTTTTGCCCACACTGTCTAGTCAAGAGATTTGTTTTGACTGTTATTTCAGGTGCTGGAAAATTTCAGTTTTTCCACTAGAAATGAGTCATGTCTTTATATCAGCAGATGAAACAATGGGCTGGGCAGGAGTCTGTGCAATTTTGTAGAGGACAGGACTCCAGCCTGCAGAAGAATGAAAACGGGAAGCAGAAAGAATGTCCACATTTGAGAATTTTTTCACCTGTAGCTCAAATATTAGGCCTCTTTGTTATATGTAGCCACCCACAGTGACACAAGGAGTGGAAACAAGCATGCTGTCCAAAGGAGGAATAAAGAAAAAGACACCTTGCAACACCGCTGCAAGGGTGAATTAACAGGAAAAGAGGAAACCTCTGAAAGAAACTCAGCTCCATCTCTCTGCAGTAATGAAGCCAAGATTACAAATGTCTGTGCGATAAAGGCTACTGTGAGGGCCTTGCTCTGTCTAGAGACTTCAGCAGTGTCAGAGGCTTGTAACATAGTTGGCAATATTAGGCAAACATTCTGATCCATGATACAGGTGACATTGCTTAAGACCCTATACGTCCCTTCCCAGAGAGTCAATGGAAGAGAAGGATACAACAAAATACAAAGGCCTTTTCATATTAATAGGCTAGGCAGAAAAAAAGATTTGATAATGCCAAATCTATTGGAGGGTTCCAGGAGTAACAGAGGGATAAAAAAAAGAACAGATCTTAGCTTCTGCAGTTCAGTCTTGCTGAACCCTGCAAAACAGAACATTAAAAGCAGACACTAATAAAAGACAAGATAGCTGATAGCATCAGAGATGCTAGTTTGCCAGCACAGCTTTATTTAGACCCAGATCTCACACCAGGAAAAGTGAGGTCTCACAAAGCCTTAAAAAATAGCAACACAGTTTACATGTTAGCAGCAAAGGAGGGATTTTATCAGGCAATATTGAGGAAAAGGGAAAGTCACAACTGTGAAGAATTAACTGAAGCCCGTCAGGGAAATTGCACATTTATAAGGACACGCAGACAAAACCATTTGCTGTCTATAGCTCACTGGGCATTAAATTGAATGTCAGTGACCAAAGTGTTACCACAGTCAGATGTTAGTGTAGGTTCCTGGCAAATCCACTCAGCTAAGGAATCACTGTACATCCACAGGAAAGCCCTTGTCAGGAAGCTGTGTATCTAATGGGTGTTGGTCACGGACCTTCACCACCTGAGCGCCTCTAGAACAACCATTCAGACTGTCTGATTGCTACTGTTTGTCCACTTTCTGTAAGCAGAACTGGTTGTGGCTCAGACACAGTGCCATCTGTAGTTCTAAATATCCAAATATACCACAAGAATCTGTGCATTTACAGCAGAGATGTTAACAGATTTGCTTAGTAGATTAGTAAATACAGATTTGAGGTCCAAAAGATGGGTATCTGACTGGAAATATGAATCGGGAAATTAATAAGTGTGCCATAAATAAACAGGAAATTCAGACATTTTTAGAAAAACCTTTATTATCAAGTGTGTTTCTAATTTAAGACAATACCTGGCTATGATGAATAAATGGAAAAACTTTTAAAGACTATTTTTGATTCTTACATTTATAGAGTCACATACATGACTTAAAAAAGTTACAGGAAAATGTAAAAGAAAAGAACCATTCTAAGACTAGATTTTTTTACAGAGTTGTTCTATAGCAACAGCAATGTTGGGTACAGTATCTTGTAATCAGTGTGCTATAGACAAACACATAGACAAATTAGTTGGAAGAAGACCAGGCAAGAGTTATGGCCATGTGAAAAGTCTTTACAGAAAATTACTGATAACCTGAAGTGTGCAAAAGGAGATACTACCAGTCTTTTTTTTCCCATCTCATTTTAATATTGAAAAAAATATGAACACTCAGTGGAATTCTCTGGTTCAAAATTTTTGCATGATGTTCTACATTAGACTTCAAGATTTTGAATGATGTTTTTTAGCACTGAATGCAAAGGCAAAAACATTTATGACAGTGGCCACTATCCACTGCTTAAATTATGCAGCTACCAACACAAGAAGAAACGGCTTTAAAGAAGACTTTCAGGTCCACATTGACCTTGTCTTGGAAAAAATCCCAACATCTGACAGTTAATTTCAGCAAATTAAGAGATGAATAACTAATGGACTAGACTTGCCAGAAACCTGCCAAAATCTGCCAAAGAGAAAAGACTACTTCAGGAAGAGATCTCTTCCAAAATTTGAGTGACACCAGGATGCAAGCAGAGTCAGTACACCAAGAACAAGAATCCATATGGTAGTTTGTTGTAATTGAGTTCAGACACTAGGAGAATAAGGTGATGGAAATAAGCAAAAAAGACCTCAACCTCGTCAGATTCTAGAAAACTCTTTGGCAAGGGATGTGGACAGTTTTTAGTGTTGTTATTTCGGACTTTGCTTTTGGACTTACTGCTTTCTTTGGGGTTTTGTTTGTTTAGGTTTGTTTTTCCTAAGAAGAACATAAGAAAATTCCTGTAGCAGAGACTTTGCTAGATATACCAATTTGATCACGATTTCAAGACTTCATCACATGCACACAAATCAAGTCGGTGTTTCCAAAATGCAGACTATGAATAGATTAACAAGCTAAGGAGGGATAGGCTATGGGTTCCAATACCTGGCAGGTGGCTATCCATACTGCTGGAATGCTGGCATGATCTTTGCCATGGTCTCTGCCAAGCAATACCACTCTGTGTGATACTCATCACACTCTAGTGGGCAGCACAGGCCAAAAGACTGCAGGGATACAACTTGCTTCTTCTGGAAGGCAAGAGCTTTTATGGATTACCCTCAGAGCCAGAGAACAGTTCCTGGCCCATTTAATTAATTGGAGATGTATAGACAAAGCCAAAGTCTCTGAAATCTTTGTAACAAAACATGGATCTTATTTTCTCTTTCTGAAAACATTTGATTAATGCTTCCCTTAGTGCCTCAAAGCTTAATTTAGAAGCCAAAATTTTCAGAAGTTTTCTATCATTTCTTTTTGCTCAAACATGCCTGGGTACTTATATGAAATATTACTGATAGCCCCTCTCTTCCCCTGCATTTGTGAAATGATAAAAAGAATATTTCCCTACACAAGCACTCTAAGGACAAATACAGTGATGAATATGAAACTCACAGACAATCAATTATGAGAACTACATACCTTTCTTTGACTGAGAGGATTTTAGGGAATTTTAAGACAATGATGACCAAACAAATGCATTTCTTAATTATCACTAATATCTTCATGGAAAATATTATTAAAACAGCTTGCTTTGTCCTCTTCCAGAAACATGCTGTCAGGAAATAATTTATTTCTATATTTCCCTTCTATGCTTAATAGATAATTTTTATAGTAAGAGACTTACACTCTTCAGTTTTTCCAGACTTAGCAATAGTAACATTTGTACTTCTCCCCTTACCTTAACTCTGTATTACCATGTGTGGTTTTCAAATTTTCAAATTTTCTACTACTTGAACTTCTCTGTCCATTGTATGTCTTCACACTTATCCTTTCTCTTCATGAATAAGCACTAAGTGCCTTTGTATTTATATACCTATTTTTTTTTTCTTAACTCTCGCTTAATATGAGTCAGAAGTGGCAATAGTGTTCTCATTTTGTGGCACTTAGACCCTCTTAGAACAGGAATAAATGGTTACTTGGAGCCTTTGACAGTAAAAAGCCAAGCCTTTTATTTAGGTCTTCCAAATACTCCAATTTTTCAGAGTAGCACTTTCAACTAAAATGTTTTGGATGTCCACAGTGTATCTGGTAGATCTCCATTTTGTTAACAAGACATTTCTTTCACCCTTGCACTGTTGTGTGAGATTACTACAGAATTAAATAGGGATTTGGAATATAGCAAACTTCACAGTCCAAATTCTTTCCGTTTATTGCCCTTCATCACTGCTGATGCTATGCAAAATACATTGAGGTACTAGTGCAGAGCAATAAAACTGGAATATTATGCAAAAGCACTTTCACATTTCCTATTAAAATATTAAGGATCAATTCTTTTTATTCACTGTAGATGAAACAAAAAAAATTATCTGCAAGCAGGAAAAATTTAGTTCATCTAATAAGAAAAAATCTTTTGGTCACGTATTTGCATTTACATTCCATAGACAATTACAGAAGCATCAATATTCAAAAATAAACATTGTTTCTACAGGTGATAATTCAACATTAATAAAGTCATTCTGGGTGCAAAATGATGGATAAGATAGTGTCAAACAAAAAACTGATGACCTGTTATTAAAGCCTTATGTAAAGTGTTGTGTGTAAAATAGTCTTAAATTCTGCAGTATTCTCCTGTTCTCTTTATTTGAAATGGATGATCAGTATCAGCTCCCAAAAAAGTAAGAGAGTAAGCAAGTCAAAGTAGAGCTGAGAAGACCAAGTTTGCATCTATAGGCTGAGCTTCTCACTGATGCACCTCTAGATGCCTAAGCACCTTTAATAATTTGGTCATCTCTTTGGAAAATCCCTCATGTATAACACAAGTAAATAACCTTCTTTCTAGAGGGTGTGTGTAAGGGTGTGGGTGTCACTTTGGGTTTGCAACAAACTAATTTCTCATACTGGTGGATGGATGATGGTTGTGTCAGATGGCTGTTAAAATAGAAAAACAGGAACATTGTTTCCTCTTCTTCTACATTAGTTGGTTTTTCTGGTCTAGAGACTTCACATGTCAAATTGTATTGTTCTCTGTCAATGCAAAAGTTTACTGTACAGTAATGGAAAACATCCTGTTTATTACAAACAAGGGGCAAGGTGGCTTACTCAACACCAAAAGGTACACTGATCAAAGTCACTTGGCTTTTTTTGTTACTGGCTATTTTATGCAAACACAGTTTCACTGCTGCTTCACCAGATATTTTTATCTCTTATGTCTAGAATTTTATATTCTCTATTCTCCACTGCATAAAGAAACCTACAGGCTTGCCTTCAAGATGATAGAAATTGATGTCTGGCTTAGGACAATTTTGATACTTGTACGTTCCCAGGGGTATAATAATAATTTAGAGCACTAATATAATTCTATGTGCCTTTTACATCAACATTAATTTAAATTGATTTAATGATTTTTTGCTATATTTTAAATTATTTTTCCTTTAATATTTTTAGGTTTTAGTTAACCTTTGTTGTTGTATTCTTTCCTTTATTTCTGTTACAGCTGTCAATCTCCTCTGAATAGACCCTTCAGTATTGACATTATCGTTCTCTCCTCTATAGTCCTTTTAGTCTCATTTGCCCCAGGTGTACTTCTCTGTCATAAAAAAAAACAACCTTAGTATTCCTTATGGAAATCTCAGATTCTTAATCAGTGAGGGACACAGGGAAAAAAAAAAAAAAAAGGCTGTATTTATGTATTTATCTATAGCTTAATTATGGATTTGCAATTTATGTCCTATATAAAGAATTTGTATTTTTCCATACAGATTTGACCATAAGCAATTAAGTGCTGTAATCATTAAAGAAGGACAATACCTTGTCATTCCAATATTCTGCCCAAAACGGCCTAAGGCTTGCAAATTCTGCTGCTAGCTCCTACTTGTTCTATGTGTGTTATTGTATTTTCTTCAGAAACCAGATTTCATGAATGATGGATAACACATTATTGCACTGGGTGCCAAGTCAGCTAGTCAATGTGTTGGTACTCTTTCTGTATTAATGGTCCACCACTTTACTTTACATCGTCTTCTCCATTTTCACTTGAAATGTTTGAGTTTCTCTCCTGCATTCTCACTGAATATGAGCTGTCAACTCCCTCAAGAAATCAGAGGGCTGGGCAGTCACCAGCCATATGAAGCTCAACAAGGGAAAGTGCCAGATTCTGCACTTGGGATGGGCAACCCTGGATGTACAGACAGACTGGGAAATGAGATGCTGGGGAGCAGTGCCATGGAAAGGGACCTGAGGGTCCTCATCATGGCAAGCTGGACATGAGTCAGCAGTGCCCTGGCAGCCAGGAGGGCCAACCCTGTCCTGGGGGCATCAGGCCCAGCATCACCAGCCAGGCAAGGGAGGGGATTGTCCCACTCTGCTCTGCACTGGGGCGGCCTCATCTCGAGTGCTGGGGGCAGTTCTGGGCACCACAAAGTAAGAAAGACATTAAACTATTAGAGAGTGCCTAAAGAAGGGCAACAAAGATGGCGAAGGGCCTTGAGGGGAAGCCGTGTGAGGAGAGGCTGAGGGCACTTCATCTGTTCAGCCTGGAGGAGACTGAGGGGAGACCTCACTGCAGTTACATCTTCCTCGTGAGAGGAAGAGGAGGGGCAGACCCTGATCTCTTCTCTCTAGTGCCCAGTGACAGGACCCAAGGGAATGGCCTGAAGTTGTGTCAGAGGAGGTTTAGGTTGGATATCAGGAAAAGGTTCTTCACCCAGAGGGTGGCTGGGCACTGGAACTGGCTCCCCAGGGAAGTGGTCACAGCCCCAAGCCCATCTGAGTTCAAGAAGCATTTGGACAGTACTCTTGGGCACATGGTGTGACTCTTGGGGATGGTCCTGTGCAGGGCCAGAAGTTGGAGTCAATGATTCTTGTGGGTCCCTTCCAACTCAGTGTATTCTGTGATTCTGTCATTCTGGGATCATGCCATATTCACTTCTTTCCATTCTTATGATAATCTTGCTGCTTAGGTAAGACTATAGGCTGCTTCCATTCATCTGATTTTGGTTGTCTGGCTAGTCTTGTGGCTTAAATGCTAATATATGTGATGTGCTTACATTGATATAAAATAGGAAGAAAGTAAAATGGAGCCACAACCTTGCTTCACAGTTAGACAACTTGCATAAGATAGTAGAAAACTTCATGGATATAAATGGACCTTTGTTTAATCAATTAATTATACAATTCTGAGGTTAAGTTGCTCCTAACTCTATTTGTGCAGGTTATTTGATAAATCTATACAAATGCAAGAATCAGATTTTAAAGGTTTTTCCAAAAGAAGTCCTCGGTGAACTCTTTAGTTATACAGAATTATAGTGAAATACATAATGACCTTCTTGGTCTTAAAAATATAGTATAAGTATAGCTTATTTCTTTAAAATTTAAAGAAAAATGTTTCCTTATTGATCATAATGGGGTCTTCTATACAACAGTCCACACAACATTTTGTAATGAGGTCTTCAGGAAATGATGTAAGTCATATGCTGTAAGATAAATGGGGAAATGAGAAGTGAAAAAATTTAATGCATCATAGCATACTCTCTGCACAGCAACTCAGCCAAGCAAATGTGAACAGGTGGAAACTTCTTGTTTTACTTTCTATAAAGAAGGTGGGGGAATAGTGTTCAGACTTGTACAAGAAGGATAAATAGTAGTTCACATGTTAAATTTTGGGGTTTGTGCTGTAAGGTCCTTCAGTTAGTCCTACTATTCAACTGATGACTCTAAGAACTACTTGACAAAACTTCAGAGGCAACTATGATCAAGTCATTAAAATATTAACTGATTATATATTTTGCAAGTGTAAAGAACAAAAATACTGCTGTCTCCCCACCTCTGAGAAAACCCACATTCACTCCTTAGTCTTTATAAATGGTGAGTTCTGAGGCATACTTTTCCTTCACCAGATGAAACCTGATCTAGTAAGGCCAGACTGGAAGACATTTTTTATGTCATGATTTTCAAAAAGTTTATGAGTTTTTACTTATACGTTACTAATGAGAGTGATGTGAATTTTTGTACTGACAGAGATACAAGGGATATTACTTGCACAACATGAGTGGGCAAGTAGAGAGAAAATTGCAAGTCTGATTCTTGAAATAGAAGAGCTTGTACAATACTGTCAGGATAAGGACAATGACTGTTATAAGCAGGGATCTGTAGGTATGAGAGAGAACACAATATTCCCAGTATTGGCAGATGCTTGTCTCTGAGTGGCTGTCATTAGTCGAAAATAAACTGTCATCCTCTACTTTGGAAAGGATGAGTTTGGTATCCGAAAGAAACACAGCCAAGCTGATAGTGGGATCTCATCATTAAGCTGTATAATGTATAAATAAGTAAATTTTGAAGAAAAGATAATCTTAAGGCTTCAAGAAATTGTCAGTGCCTGGTATTCGTTCAGAGGGATTTGCTACACAATTTACTCTGCAAGACTCAATATGCTTCTGCTGCAATAAGTCTTCTTTGCCAGTCGATCAAAGAGAAAATTGAGAGAGAGAGAGTGGCTTTAAAAAAATTTGCCAGCAGTTGATGGAGTGTAATCGAGCATAGCTGATAGACTACCAGTAGCTTGCTATGCATTCTTCCCTTAAAACAAGACACTGCTAATGGTTCAGCCATAACAGGGAGGAGTTTCAAAACTTCATTTACTAGCAGACTTAGTAGCTTTACAAAGCTAGTGTTCCTAAGCACTCTAGTGCTAGAATGGGGACTCTTATTGCCTTTGGGTTTGAGGAGGCTCCCTCTTCCCTGAAGGCTCCACAGGGCAGGTTCTCTCAGACAAACTGCTCTTCCTCTGCCAGGATTGTGGCCTTACCCACAGTCTGCAGCTATGTGTCTTCAGTGAATATTTCACACCTGGGTCTTTTCTTAGTGGGGAAGACTGAAAAGGGGTGTTTTTGGAATGAAACTGAAAAAGGTACTTTATTGCAGCAAAGTAGCAGGATATATACTAGCAATAAATCTGTAAATCACTAAATAGGTGTTTCCACGAGGCTTTGTATGGTGTCTCTCTACTCATCAGGGCAGGTCACTAAATTAGTTTCCCCTGTTTGACTTGACAAAGAATGAAGGCAGGAAAAAAGCTGAGTGAGAGAAGATAGTGATGCACTAAAGTCATGCTTGTTGCATCATGTTCTGATCATGTTTGATAGGATGGGAAAGGAAGGTATGTCCTGCCATTGTAATGCTGAATGAGGCAAACTGAGAAACCTTGCTGCCTGTACAGAGGTGGATAATGACAGCTGTCATTGCACAAGTCCATTTTGAAATATTATGGTATCTGGTTATGCCTTTGCTATGTTCAAGTCTTCCATTTTTCTTAGGTAAAAATTAATAACTTTCCTTCATTACTGGGTTAGCCTATATGCTAGAAGGCATGAATGCAAGCTTAATCAATTGCAGGAGACTTAGTAAAGCTTCAAAGATGTGTAGAAGATATTGGAGACTGTCCTGAAAGGAACATGGTGTCGTTGATCTGATTTAGTCATAAATGGCTTGGAAGATTTGCAGTAAAAGCAATATTCTTCTTACAATTTCAGTAGTTTATGCTCAGACTTGTCTTCAAGATATTTTAGAATAAACTTGACATTTATGGAAAATATTCTGGCAGTAACTGAATTATTTTGATTTTGAGAAACAGATCCTTTCAGAGTTTCCCCCTTTAAATGTCAGAATGTTTTAATCTTCATTATTTTTATACCTGGAAAGAATATTGGAAACAGCAAAGAACACCATGATTGATATTTTTACTGATCAACTTAGAGTGCAGGAAAACTTGATATCAATGTAGAAATATAAAACAGTAGATATAATACTGTGCTACCTACGAGATGGTTTTCTAGTTTTACTTTTCTCCCACAAACTTTAATGATTTAAAACAAATTTGTAGTGCAACTTTTCTTGTTAATTGCTCTTGCAGGAGGGTGACTGTTTCATTCCACTGTGACTCCTGGGAGACTATCTGAGACACTAACTGAGCCTTGCTGGCTCACCTTGGCAGGGAACTTGTTAGGTCTCTCCAAAGGAGGTAGGAAAGACAATTTTTCTCAGATACCTGAGAACACAGCCAAAGAAAGGGAGATGGAATGAGCTGGAGTTCATTGTTCATTTCTGATTAATTTTGTGCTAATACAAATTTCCAGTAATGGATGAATTCTGATCCAGAAAAGCCCATGTTGAAACCTTAAGGACCTTCTGTTCAGAATCTGAAATTATCAGTGCCTTTAATATAGGTTTTTTTTTTTTTTAAAGACTTTAAATTATATTTTCCAAATAGTTTAATTGTCTTCTCTAAGGCTTTAACTCTGTAGTTTCCATCAATATTAAGAGGCACCAAAAAGTCAGTAACTACCACAAAACACACTGTCATTTGTTCAAAACTCAAACTCAAAATAGGATGACAAGAATGGTCCTGCAAGCTAATGAGTTGCATGCTGTTTGTGCCTGCACAGTTCTGTTGCTCTGCTTGTCACTCACTATATTTTCAAAATATGAACTGTGGTTTAATCTTATGGCCAACACAGTACCCCAGCAATGCATGCCCTCTGCACCCTGATGTAATTTCACACTTTGCAAACATTTCCCCTTGTTCTTTCACAAAAGGTGGAAAATTAGTGTGTGTTTTCTCTCTTTTTCAGGACTCTGTCTTGCTTTAAGAACCACAGACCAGTCTGGTCTCAGCCTATGTATCTGCTTTGAAGCCAGTGGAGTGAGCTTATTTCATATAAGTGGAAACTCTAGCACTGTGTCACTAGACTGTCATGAATATTTAGTAGCCTTTATTTTAATATGCATCTAGTTAGTAAATCTCAGATGTTCCAGGACAGGTCTTCACATGTGGTGACAGTGTATAGAGCACAATTCAGGAAAAGATGCAACAGACGTACACACACACAAATCTTTCCACTGTAATAGGTTTGGTGCTGGCCTACACATGGCTGTTGTTGGAACATCCTGTAGATTGGTGCATTAGAAACAGGGCTGCTGTGGGTCCCACCTGGAGCCCTTGGTCACTATGGGACAGGGGTGAGGGAGGAATGCAGAACAATGTCCCCTTCTTCTTAATCCCATAGCCTCAGCTGGTCCAGCTGTTGGCTTTGGCACTGGTCTTATGCTACTATAATAACACCACACTGGACTGAGAAGATCATGTCAAAAAGATCCTACAAGGGCTGCTAGACATAGCCTTCTGGCCATTTTAACTTTGCAGCTTGATGATAGAAGAATGCACCATTTCAGGAAAAAAACCCCAAAAACCCAGCATGAGCAGCCAGTTAGTTACTAACCTAAAATTGTTAAATCAAAAGCAAAGTACGTAGACTGATGGGATGTTCTTTGTCAAATGAAATGATATAAACCAAATCTGACACTCCTATAAATTGGCCCAATGCTGGCAAAGTCAATGGAATTTAGCCTGCTTATTCCAATAATCTACTTGGCGCAGTGCCTTCTGGTCTTGTCTCATGGGGCACTCACAGCCCTAAAAATTGCTCCATTTTAAAGAAGAGTGATCATATATACAAAAGTAGAAAATGTGTATTGATGAAAATATGTTGTCACCAAAAGGTGCAGAAAACAAAAAAAAATATTTACATTGATTGGTAATGGATGACATCAAACACAAGGAGTCAAGGCAATTAAAAGATTTCAGTGGATTAAAATGTCACAGGATAACAGTCTCTCACTGATAGAATCTGAGGATATTTACCTTCAAAATAAGAAATATTAAACAGTAGCAAAATACTTAAATCATCAATTATTTTCTACTGTACTGAGGAATTAATAAATTAAAAAAGAAAGAGAACAAATTAATTGGTGGTGGGTTGGTAGAGTTACCAGTTAAAATAAAGACGAATTTTTAGGTTGAAAAATCGTGTTGTGTTTGATTAGAAGTCAAACCTTGCACACAATCATGGCAAGGCGAGATGAGAGCCAGTGACAGAAATAAACGTGTGCTTTGCTTCCCCCACAAAGTGGGAGGACTGACCTGAACTAGGAAAGTGCTCTCTGTGATTTTAGAGCAAGCAGAAGTGCTAAACTTGCAGTGGTGACCTGCAAACCTCTCCTCAATGCTTTCTCATTTTCCAGTTTAGACATTACTGACTCAGCACACTGATATCTGTGCACACATTTTATCAAGGCTCCCAACTTTTTATACACTTTGAACAGTGGAGTCTAGCCATCTTATGTAAGGGCACAGATGGCATTACCTTCTATGGCTTTTCTGACTAAAAAGTTCCATATTACTGAATTAACACCTACATTCTTGCTGCAGATCTGGGCCTGAGATAACAGAGCTGGCTCAAACACTGCTTTATAGATATAAAAGATTTGGGATTTTAGACAGCCATTGTATTAACTCAGTACAAATTAATGTGCATAACATGAGAAAACATTATGCACATGACATTTTATTTGTTTGTATATGTCTGTTGCTCTAAAACATAACGTTATTTTTTAGGTTGGTTGTAGTTTTAAATTCTTAACTTCATTGTTGTTGTGCAAGACAGAAGTATTAAGAAGTCATTTTTTAAAAAGAGTATAGTAGGGTTCACATATTTACAAACATATTTCTGCCATATAAAGGGTGTATTTATACACAGCAAAAAATCTCCCAGAAATTTAAATAAAAATAATATTTTGGGGTTTTGATAACTCCAATAACTTGTTCTAGTGTAATATGCACCAAAAACAGTTTAAAATACACTTTTAAAAACTCTACAGAGTTCTTTATCCTCTATGTCTTCACACATTCAAGAATAGAACTATGAATAAAGTTCATAATAAAGTTAGGAATCAGCAAAAATTTAAATTCTCTAGAGTCTATTCTCTGTGCTGCTAGTGCATTAACAATGGTATGCTCATCTAGCATTTAACAGGCCATTGTACTTGACATTATGTACGAAAAGCTCTAATCCTGAAAGCTTGAGTAATCTAAAACCCATCCCTGACAAGATTTCACTGCTGGAAGCCTAATTTCAAAATGTCAGCCAAGGCTGAGAAGCCATATATTGCATGCTCATTAAATGTAATAAATCCATTACAAACTTTTCAAAATCTGCTATAATATTGCCTGCAACCCTGGAATGGGTGTGAGACAATACAAAAATGAAAAAATGTTGCCTTTCATGCCATGTGATATATTAAAATGAGGCTAAATAAGGCTAACAGCTTTCATTTGCTTAATTGTATAGTCTGTAGCCAAGATTTATCTTCCTGTGAATTAAATTATACTTCTCAACTATTTATGTGATTGGAAATCTATAAAAGCTCTGGCTTAAAACACAACTGTGAAAGTTCACATTTTCAAAGTACATTTCTTCATCTCAGAGTATATCATAAGTACATCACAAGAGAAAGAGTATAATGACAAAAATTCAGAAAGGATCTGAAGGTCAACGGCTTTATCAGCCTGATTCCTTTTCCATTTAAATGAAACTTGACACTGTGGTTAAGAATCTAAACAAATCTGACATATATGTTAAATGTACCATTTCACTGGTCAAATTTTGTTACAAAATGTGTATAGAAACCAGTGTCAGAAAATAACACTGATGAGAAGGCAGACCCGTCAGTGTGAAAAACAGGGTACGTACAGTTAGTTCCTCCATGTGCCAGGGAGCAGTGCTGTGAGCCAATCCCAAGGCATCCCTGGATGCAGCACTCCCTCACTGGGAACAGTGGGGCTGTGTGCAAATCCCTGACCAAGGACCAGCCTAACTGCTGCTGAAAGAGTGTAGCTGATGTGTATTAAGATTGAAAATTCTCTAAACATATGATTACATCCTATTACAATCAACCAATAGCACATTCCTGTTATGGAAAGATAATTAATATCAACACTTTCATGCATAAATGCTTGGTATGTTATAATCTTTGTTTAAGAAGGTATTACTTACAGGCAGGTTGGTTTCACAGAGGATCAGAAGGGGAAAACAATTTTAAAAATTTAAATTATCTCTAGTTTGCATTTGAATTCCACCGATGCTGATTTGTATAAATTAGTTCTGAGTTTTACCTTCCACTGGTTTCAGAAAAGCAGGAGACTCCTAACCACATTTTAACAGGAATACCTGTAGTACAAAACTTGACAGTGGGAACATATGAATTTATCCCTTTACCAAGAGCATAGCTTCAAAAGAGAAAAAAATGCAGTGTTAAGTATTTTTATTGGGAGGTTCTCTCTGTCACTGTAGTTTTGGTGGGCTCTCATAACACAGAACAGGTTGGGTTCTTCAGACCTGGTGCTTGGGGGAGTATCTGGTTTCTGTATCATACATGGGTTTGGAGGCAAGTAAAATGCTGAGCAGTCCAACTCCACAAAGGGGGTACATTTTGAAGCAAGTCTGAAACTGTAACCTGGAAATCTTGAGATATAAAAAAATATACTTAAAAAAATTTAATTAAAGGTGTCTGGATTTGATTTCTGAATATACTGTAGTAACATCAAATGTTTCAGTTCTTCCAGAAAGGGCAAAGCCATAAAGCTACTAGAGTTGGCACAGAATTTTCACTAACTTCATTAAGTTTAGACTACTGACGTTTGAATGATATTTCACACATATCATTGGGGCTAAACCCCGTGGAGCGTGCTTAATACTTAAAATACAAACAATTTTAAAGCCCATCATCTATGCTTCTGTGGCATCTTTTGCTACTAGAAGTTAAGCTGCCACAACGTAAGTGGATTTCTTGACTAGTGTGCTTGCATATTAGTATTTCCAAGAAGAGAGTAAGTTATGAGTATTGTCTTATTAAGAAAATCCCAGGTTAAATGCTAAATACCATCCTAAACTCTCTTGTTAGATTAAGAAATAAATCAATTCTTTCTACCCTAATGGTAGAGAAGGTATTGAAAATCAGGCTAAGTTTATTACATGAACTTGTAAACATGGCAAGACCAGCAATAGAAAAGCTGCAAAATTAAATCAGTTTAATATTACATTGCAAATCTATACTAATGTTTCTCCTGCTGAGATGGAGGAATTTAGAGGCATAAAGAAAGTGGCATAGTCACTTAAGAGAGCCCAACTTGTCACTTTTTTTTGTAAAAGTATTGGAACACCCACTGTCCCCTGGGAGCCTTTAGGCAAATCAGCCCCACTAGCTGCTTAAAAATGTGAATATGGCAGCCTTGTCAGTATTGTGATTGCTCACAGAAAAACTTAATAGAAAGAGTAATAAATTCATCTGGATATAATGTCATGACTACTTAACATAAGACATGACTTGATTCTCAGATTACTGAAAAGCAACTGCATCACTGTGCAAAATAAGATCAATTCAAGGTGCTTGCCCACGGACCTGTAACATATTCACAGTTTCTTATTGCCATAAAAATTGCTGATACTTCTAACAAAAACTAAAATTCCATAAATGTGAGACAAATGATACATGAAAACACATGATGTATAGAACTAGGTGTCAAATATGTAGAAAGATACCCAGTTTGCTGTTAGAGTAAAAACTTCACCTGCCACTGTCACCCTCATTAAAAGCCTAAATATTATTTTGAACTTTGAAATATTTCTGAAATAAGGAAGGCTTATTATTAATTGAATTCTTCTATTTGATTGATACTAACCTCAAATGAGACTGTAGGGATATCTAAGTGACATTATGCATCCATATGCATTAGAATATTCCAATATTAAACAAAAACTTTTGATTTTTTCTTTCATTTCAAAAGAAAATAGCCATTTTAATAATTTTCAAACATATCTTCAAAGAAAGGAAAAAAGCAAAATAAAGCTTATTACCTTTTGATTCAACAGCATATATTGTAGGTTCCCCATGTCCCTGTATTCAGATATTTTTGTGAATTGTTTATATGTATCTAGCACACTGCTTTTGCTTTCATCATTTGCTCATACTGGAAATGCATAAATGTTGCATTTTGACTTCTGGATTCTGTGCCTGATTTATCTAGTCACTAATGTACTGTATTCTACTCTCATACACACTTGTAGATCCCATCATAATCAAAGGAAGTTGTGCATTTAAAAAAAGTATTATATGATGGATTCTTGTTTGGAAAATCCTACACATATCAGCATACACAGGCACACATGCACAAAGGAATGTTACATATGATTTAAGGGAGTTCTTCAGAATTTATTTCAAACTACTCTGGAATTGTGTATTTTCAAGAGATGCACTGAATATTCTCTAAAAATATAAAACAAAGATACAATAATTCTTTTAAAGAATAATGGAAATATGAAACATTTACCCTTTTGAAAGCAATATACAGGACTTTTCCATAAGGATGTTAAGTATGTGGACCGTGAATTATTGCTCAGGAACAATGACTTAAAAACTACTTGGTTCACATAGCTGGGTGATAATGGTTACTTTAGCTTTTTTACTCTGCCACAATCATTGCAAGAAAACACCTATCTTAAATGGAATTGTTGCACAGGTCCCAGAGCTTTGGTGGGGCAAGAATTCACTTCAGAATTACAGTCTGATTCAGTTGTAGCTATTATTGACTATCAAATTCTGTTGATTCAATGTCCTGTTTACTATAGCTTTGTACAAAAGGTTAGATCTTTTAATTTCAAATCCACTCTGAAGCTCAGTATACAGAAAACTGTTCCATTAGAAAAGATGGCTTAAAAAGAATTAAAAAAGGGGGAAGGGGGGATTGCTATATTCATTGCAAAGAAGGACATCCTACAAGAAAACAGGTTAATACAATGCAAATATAAATTTTGGTTTTGTGTTGGATCTGCCACAATTAGTTTTTCATGACATTTAAAAAAAATATAGCAAATGTATGGTATGCTGTTATTTTGGCAGGCATAGTCAATACAAAATGGTGTTCCTTGGATGGGTCCTATCTGGAACACTCTAACCTGTTCCAGCAATATTTGTGAAACTCCTGGGCCTTTCCCCACTCTTGCTCCAACATACTGCTGAATAAATAGCCATCATTTCCAAAGCACTGTAGGGTTTTAAGCTTAATTTTTAAGCTCTGCAGGACTTCATGCTACACAGCCCCCATTATAATCTGGGGGTATTGTGCATCTTAGAAAGCACTGTATGGAAAATATGCCCCTAAATGAGAGGTGGGAGGGAATGAATCCCATATTTGGAATTAGAGAAACCAAGAGAACAGCACCTATACTATTACTCTTTGACAAGCAGCTAGAAGAAATGAAGAAGGATATATTTGCTAGTGTATTCAAGCTACTTTGTGCTGAGCCCTTGAAACAAAGCAACCATAAGCTAACTGCTTAACTAGGCAGCAGGGGCTTTATGGCCTGTTTGCACTTCGAAAGGAATGCAAAGGAGTTGAATTAGACTTCAGGATTGATTTTCACTGTTTTTCACTTTACCTAGTGATTCATACTGATGTGTGCTGATTGTGATGGTTTTCAAGTAGTTCTGCTGTTACACTTTTCCTGCCATTTCACAAGGCTTTACTGGCTGCAGGTACAAGTTAGCATACAGCCCTGTTTAAAATTCTTCAACCAGCCCATAGTTTAATATTGATTTAAAAAGGTAGATTTTAGTGAACACAGGAACATGGAAATGACATGATATTCTGAGCATATATCTAATGTTCTCAATCTCTGACAACACAGAGATAAAAAGGTCTAAGATCAGCCTCAAAAGAGGGTATTTAATAAATGATCTGTTTATTTATTTACTGAGTTTAATTTTGCCTGTTTAAAATTTTCATTCTGTTAACAGATTAAAAAAACTCCCACAATTTTATAGATTTGATTTTTAAAAGGTAGTACTAGCCATAAATTAAACAAAGAATGCCTGGCCCTCTTTAGAACATAACAGAGTACTTGAAGATATGAGTACATCAAGGGAGATAATGCTCAGCTTGCTAAAGAAAAAAATGCTATATAATGTGATTTCCTATAATAGCATAAAGCCACACAGGAACAGGACAGTCACATGCCAGAATGGATGGTTTCCTGAAGGGATTTCAGAACAGGCTCTTAGATAATTTGGCTATTTTGCACCTATGCATGAGACAGTTTCTCAGTCCTACTCTGTGCCAATGGGGCTGCAAGGGTGTCAATGATGCATTAGATTGCTGCCTGATTTAGGATATAATCCCCCAGCTAGGGCTACTTAATTTTGAGTGGAAGCCTCCTTAATTGATTCCACAATAAGCAAAATATATAAGACATTATTGCATACTATAATTCTATATTAAATATATACTAATATAATCTCTGCTCCCCACTTTCTTTTAAACTATAGCTCAATAACAGAAAGAAGAACAAAACATTTCTTATGAGAAGCACTGCAGTGGAGAACTGCACACACACAATATATGTCCCACTGGCACATGGTAAGAGTCTTACTGAGCTATCACATCTCATAATCACACTTTATTTCTCATTTTTCTATCTATGAGGCAGAGCTTCTGCATTCATTTTTTATAACCAAGCTTGAAATGTTCAACTTATCCCCACTGAGAAAGGGAATTTGATAATTTGAAGGCAACAACTGAAGAGGATAGTCATTCCTCTAAAAAGATTATCTGATGAGAAGATTGACATTCAAGTGAAAAAGTGGACAAGAAATGTAGAGGGACAAAGCGAACAGGAAGATCTTGGCCTCTTAATTTAGAAAATTAAAGAGAGGCAGGAAAAAGGGGGTGGAAACAGAACAGAGAAGGAACTTTCCTTCTTCTAATGTAAATTCTCGAGGAAGTTGCTTCTGTCAGAGTCCAGGTTGGAGCAATGGGTAAACCCTCCAACAGTCCAGGTATGTGATGAGCTCTTCTGCAAGAAATGATCTGGAAACGAAGCATGCCCAGCTGGTCAGAGCCACTGAAGACTTGAATACTATAATTAGATGCTGCTTCTCTTTCTTATGAGTTTCAGTTCCTTACTACTATCGGAAAAAATTTCTCCAGTGAAATACAAATACTGAAGAAAACCTATATGATCAGAAGATAAAGCTGGTATCCTGTAAGCTGTCTTTCTATTTGAAAATGGAGAAGCCCTGTGTAGAAGTCCATGAATTCCCAAATATTGGCTTTGATCATAATGCTGGATGACAAAGAAACAAAGAAATGGCATCAAACAACAGAAAGGATGAGGAAGGCCAGACTAAAAGCATAAGATCACAAATCATAGAAGCATGGCAAGCAATTAATGAAGAAGATGAAAGAACTGAAGGAAAGAAAAGGAAAAGAAAGGACGACTGATGAAATCAGAGACTATGTAATGACCATTTTTCTTTCTTAGCCTTTAATTTGAAAACAGATTACTTTTTCCATATGCAGGCCTGAAAGAGAAATCTTCAGTCACCATGAACACTCCTTGCAAGGAGTAGATAAGAATGGAAAATACAGCCTTTAAAACTAGGACCATGGCTCCAGAGCAGGGGCAGTGTAAAATAGTGCTTGGCTCCTACCATGACAGTCTGGCTGGAAACTTCTCTCTCCTCCTTTCTGACAGCCAGTGACAGACATCGTAAACTGCCCAATAATCACAAAATCATAGAATTGTTAAGGCTGGACCTCTGAGATTATCAAGTCCAATTGTCAATGTAGCACCACCACCATGCTCACCAGTTACCAGCACTTTTCACAGTAGCTAGGAAATAAAATAATTTTACTGTGACTCCCTTCTCCACAGAGTCAGAAGTACCACAGCTCTGTTTTCACAAGAAGGATTTTTCCTTGGTGTTCTAGAGGACAGGAATGGGCAGCTGTCCTGTCTATTGAGCATGTTGGTCTGCTCTTCTCCACTCAAACTCTCTATGGCCTGGAAGGCACAGCATATAATTAAAGACACAGTAACTGTATTGCTAGTAGCACATTATCTTAGTTTCTAGTATTTTTCTTCCTAATTAGAAGTCATTAGCATATATAAACATTCTTTTTCCAAAATGCTTTGAGGTCTATTCCAATTTGGATTTTGTTATTTTGAAAGGTAAATAACCATAAAAATATTAAGCAAAATGCAACATGTCCCATAAAGCTCAAAGAAACATAGATGTTTACCATATAGCTTCAGACAGAAAGCAAATGCTTCTGTATTGTTTTCAGTGTGTGTGACTTCAAATTGTTCCTAAGTAGCAAAACTATCATTGACTGAGCCCAGGAATTTTATTATATACAAATTATGACTTATTAAATAATGCATTAGTAGCCTTTTAAAGGAAATAAAATCCCTTCAGTTATTTTAAGTCATTAACCACATGCCTAACCATATGATTAACCCCTGGCTCTATGTCTCACTGAGTCTTGTATTAAAAATTTAATGTATATGGGATGCAAACGGTTCCCATCCCAAACAATATGTACTAACAGACTATCTGCAGGAAAAAAATAGTGTCTCAGTGGGAGGAGATGAATTTTTATCTGGCACAGAGCTATCCATGTGGAATGCACTAAATCAGAAAACATCTAAGAGCAGGGAGTATCTCAGGAAAAGTAAGAAATGCACTCAACTCATTGTGACCACACGTGTGGCCTTCTAACTTGTCATTCCTAACTTTTAACTTGTAAATTCCCAAGGAAGTTTTTTCTGTCAGATTCCAGGTTGGAGCAACAGACAAATCTTACAATAGCCCATGAACATGGTGGGCTCCTCTGTAAGAAATACCCAGCTGGCCAGAACATCTAGAGATTTGAATACCATAGCTGGGTGCTGCCTCTCTTTCTTATTAGTTCCTGTGCTTTACCATCATCACAAAATTGTTCAATAGTGAAATTGAAATGCTGAAAAATCCTACATGATCAGAAGGTAAAGCTGTATCCTGTAAGCTGTCTTCTTTATTTGAAAGTGGAAAAGGCCTGTGTAGAATCCCCTGAATTCCGAAATGTTGGCTTTTATCACAATATTGTTATTTGTATGCAGAAGTGTATGCAGTAGAAGTTGTGACCTTTCTTCTCCGCTATATGTTGCACTGAAATATTAGCTTTTGAGGCCTAAATATTTAACCACTTATCTGCTCTATGTGTGGAGTGCTCGGTGGGTGACACTTCCAGACCAGTCGGAAGCCTTGCTAATGCAGAAAAATAAATTAATTCTTTGGTTCTGCTCATGTGTGACTGTAATCAATAAGAGCAAAGTTTGTCCCCTTCACAGCACTATTTCTTCCAGTACAGCTTTTCTCTGTAGGCGACCCTACCCTCACTGCTGGGTGGAAACAGAATACCTTTTTTGCTCCATTTTATCTGTCAGAGGTTCATGTCCAGCCTTCTTCACAACATCCACTGTTTCAGTGTACCAATCAATATTTCTATGGTCAAAACCCTCATTAATGGAGAGAAAACAGTCTTAGTACAGATGAACTCACCCTGTTTCTACAGGAGAGCTGGCAGATCTCAATATGCTGACTTTGGGAACAGAGTGCAAGGCTGATACATTTACTCAGGCTTTTTCCTATGGGAGGGGCAAGGATGAAATACGTTGAGGTTCTGACCAGAGGGAAAACTAAAATAAAAATGTTTATATCCATTAATAAATCAAATGGAAAATTTGTTGATGTTGGAAATACTCCCAGAGCGTTAATGATAGGCTTATTTTTATCAACAACAACAATAATTAATAATTAATGCTATATGTCTCTCAGATGCATCTTGGCAACTAAAATTAGCAAGTATAAAATGTTACATTTTAAATCATATACTTAGCAGAGATGTCTCCTGCAAAATCTTCCAAAATATATCCATGTCCATCACAATCTGGATGACATGATAGAGTCAAATTACCTCTGGAAAGTTTATTTGTAGCGCCCCTCCACAGGGAATTCCCTTACTGATGCTGTGTGACCTGTATAGATCAGATAACTCTACATGCAGAGCCAACCACTGAAATCAGTGCCATCCTCGGAACACACAGCAGCATCGCTAAGCCAGCTGGTACTTACGGGTTTAGAGCAGTCTGGGTAATGTTTTATTATAGATCTATTCTCATATTTTAGAAGCTACAGAGAACAAAAGCCTCTAGCAGACCATAGGGAGAGAACCAGACTGCAACAGGGGAGTATTGTGCATATGAGCCTAACAAGAAGTTTGGAGAAGAAGGAAGCTAAGGACTGCATTGGAGGGCTACTTGTTTTGTGCATTCATAACCATCTATTTTTTACTCCCTAGTTTTCAACGTCATTTAGACAAATTCCTTCCAGAAGTTTAGGCTTTTATAGTGCACTAGCAGAATTCTGCCCATCAGTTTCTAAGGGAGACAAGTGAATCCAAGTGACCTAAACCAATCCTTCTAGATGACACATGATGACAGGTTTAAATATAGAGAACAGAAGAACCATGAGCTGAGATTAGCAAAGCCCACTTACTATTTAACACTAAGAGAGTGTATCACTGACAGATACCAAGGTCCAGTTGCACTGAGTGTAGCATACACATATCTCGAATGGCAATTCTGTAAAGTGCTCATTTGACAAAAAAAAAAAAAAAAACCAACAAAACCACCCTGACTTTATTCTTTGGCTCTGCTTTGCTTATCATACCCATCCACTGAAATACTGAAACTTCAATGAACTGCGATCTCCAGAGGCTCCAACCCATAATGACGTCATCATGGTATAACAAGTGTCATATGACCTATATCAATAACTTGTGTGCATGCTTCTAGCCATGGCAACTGCACACAATTTGGCTTAGTTCTAATTAATTTCATGCTTTGCATTTGCTACTGGAAAAATGTGTGCACCAGGATTAATGCCGCAACTTAAAGTTTTGAATGCTTCCTGTTTGCAACTGGCAGAAAATTTCCTACAGTTAAAAAGATATGTTTGATTGTTTAATGGCTAATGTCTCACTAGGACAGATACATTCTTTAGGTATTCATAGACTATGATTGAGTCTTCTCACTAAGGTTTAAGAATCTGTCTAGAATATAATTTTATTAGTGTTAGGTGTTATTGCTGACTCTTCTTTCCAAAAGGAAGAATCCTTTAGATATTAATGGAAGCAGGTTTAAGTTTTATGTATTTGTTTCTGCAGTGATTTTATCAGCTGTGGCTTCTGAATAACTACAAGAGACAGAGTTTAGCAACAGTTCTTTTCCGTCATTAATGCTGTCTTGATACCAAGGTCTAACTATTTATAGCAAAAACATTTTTCTTCCATTGTAATGCAACTGCAATGCCTTGTCGGATCATTCACTTCAGTAAAATGTTATTACTTTTCTGTATTTACTTTAAAAGATAAGCAGCGTCAAAATTAAGGTTTTATAGCAATAATTAAATTGCTAACACTCAAGCCTGAATTCTGATTGACTTGACATAAGCGGATATACAGTAAAAGACAGAGACTTAAAAGCCCTCTTAAATATAAGAAGTAGAAAATCTCAATGCAAATAACAACAGCTTTACAATTAATCCCATCTTTTTAAAACCCGAGTTTCAATAGCTCTATGTTCTGACACATCAGGTTTTGTTGTCCTGTATGGCTCAGCTAAGCTTGTTAAGGAAGTCATTCTCTTTCTAATCTTTCACCTAACTTTAACTGATATTTAAAGAATAATACATCCATTTAGATTTCCAGCTTAAAGGAATTATTTAGCAAGTATGTGATAGTTTGAAAATGTGATTTTTTCATGAAACGAAAAGCATAGAGCACAAATTATATGCCATGCTACTAATTAGAGACAGATATGTAATCACTTACTAATGGAACAACATTTTGTGCCAACGTTATTCATACTTCCTTCCAACTGCTGGACTCCTTGTGCCAGATATATTTCAATTTTCTTCAGGAGAGAGAAATACTAACATGTTTTCCATCCTGTTTTTAAATCCAGAAGTCTAGTGCAAACTGAACTTTCTTGACATTACAGGAATTCTATCAGTTTTACCAGCTTGAGGTATTTTTATTAAAAACATGTACCCTTCCCTGCAGGGTTCTGGAAATCTCACAATTACATTCATTAAAAATGTCCATGATTATAGCCAAATGCATGCTTTGTAAATTTACCTTTACAGTTTTCTTCCAACAATTATTCTGAGCATAATTTTTCCATTAAATTCCACAAAATACCTACTTATTCATCCACAATGTCAGTTTGATATGAATTTTGACAAAACCATTAGAAGAGAAAAATACCAGAGCACATTTACTGTCAAATTTGTCAGTACCAGGCTTAATGTCTATGGTATGACTCACTGAGACTCAACAAAATAAGCACGTATGTCCATGAAAACAAGTATAAAAAGGTCATGTTTCAGCAGCAGTCTAAAATTAGAAGCATTACATGCCTTTCACATTAGCACCAAGAGGATCTCTACGTACGTAACTTCAGGTCCCTGGTCATACCTAGGAGTCCCTTTATTTGACAAGCTGAGCATCCCTCTCATGGCAAAACCCTGCTGTGATCCAGACAGTCTACCAACACTGGTCTTTCTCATGTCATAAATATGCTCAGATCACACTTGGTGAATGCTGACTTCATTGACTTGGGCACACAATGACCATCATTTCTTTCTCAGAAAAAAAAAAGCAGGACAGGTCAGAGTTCATGTGATCATCCTTGTCTTTCCATCTTATTGTTAGCCTCAGTCTAGAACACAGATTTGCATACTGCTTGTCCCACCTCCCATGAAATTTCACTTAACATCATCTTGAAGAAAAGATAGAAAGTGAAAATGAGAATGAAACTCTGATTAGACCAGTCAGAGAATCAGATCAATCCAACAGTCATTTTCTGATAAAATGCTCTCATCGGCATGACTGCAAGATATAGGGCCTGAAAGCTGTGATCTAGGAGAATAAAAGAAAAAAAATGCAAAACTGTGCAAATGAATTTCATAGTGCATGTCAAGGTTAAAGCATACCATATGTTCCTAAAAATATGCAGACCCATCAGGGAGTTGTGGCAACGTATAAATAAAATCCAGTACAATAGGTAGAAAATATTTCGCACCAAATTTACACTATTATTTGTTAAATGATAGTCCTTTAAAAGCGATTTTGTTTTCTATTGTTTCATTCTATTATAAAGAGTAATGATATAATAATTGTTGTAGGGCATAAGACTTACATTGCATTTATCTCAGAGCTGTGATTTTTGATGTACTATTTTACCAGATACCTATTAAAAAAATCTTACTGTTATAAGATTATATATCTATATCTGTTTAGGTTTATGTGACAAAGGGGCTCTTTGCCTAGATTCTTGGAAAGGGCAATTCACACATGAAAATCCATTGGAAATTCAACTTTCATATTAGAATGAAAATAACCAAGTAACTTAATGTTGGTTTTGATGTTGCTTTTGTTATCATTATTACTTAAACTCTTTAGTCTTGTGATGTCAGTTGCTATGGTAACTCCATTTTTAAATAATTTTTACTATTGCTTAGAATTGTTTATTATTTTCTCTTTCTTAAAAGTAAGATTATGCAAGTGAAAGACAGGAACACTTAAGTGTTTGTAGATGGAACAATTTCCCATTGACTACTTTTCTATTTCCATTGAAATTCAAAAAAATAGGCAAAAGAGAGGGCTGAAAAAGGTGTGAAGCCCAAAAATAGCTGCTTGAGTCATCAACAGATTGAAATAATTCAGAAAGGTGTTTGTTAGAGAATGAGCTATTTTCCTCAGGGCTGTGGGGGTGACTTATAGAAGAGAAAAAAACTACTCTAAACAGGTCATGAAAATCAAGGAGGAAAAACCACACAATTTTGGGAAGAGTAGGACAGCAGAGAGTTATCTCAGGAAAGTCTGAGCTAACAGCATTCAATAGCAACCTGTCAGTGCCTACAGAGAGGTCATTGACAAGATGAAGTCAGGTTCCTCACAGGGATGTGTAGTGGGATGACAAGGGACAATGGGCATAAAAAGAAACAAGAGGAGGTCCAGACCAGATATATGGAAACACATTTTGACCATAAGGACAGTCAAGCAGTGGATCAAGTTTCCCAAGGAAGATGTGCCATTTCCACGCCTGAAGGTTTTCAAGACTTGACTATTATATAAAGTCCTGAGCAACCCATTCCGACCTAACAGCTGACCCTACCCTGAGAATGAGGCTGGGCAGATTTTCCAACCTGAACAATTCTGTGATTCTAAAATAGTTCAAAGACCTTTTTAAAAGGTTCTGGGGATTGGAGACAGAGAACACACGCTTCTAATATCTAACCAATTTCTTCCCTGTAACCTGCTTACAATCAAAATGACTGTTTTGTTTAGATATAGCCAACTGAATGATAAAGTTGATGTATTTTGAGAAACAGTCTGACAGGCACTTTTGAGAAGAATGTTACCTTCTCCTCTGAGGCAGGTAATAGTAACATGAATGACAATGTTTAGTGATCTTGGGTAAGAAAGATCTGCTCCCAGAGGTTCTCTTGAGAATCTAAAACAGGTAGTTAATTCAGCTGATGTTAACAAGTTTTGTCAGAATCTGGCATGGTAAAACAGTGTTGCTTAAACAGACCTACTCCTGTGAAAGTTATTCAGTTAAATTGGCTTTTCTCCCTTTGGTTGTTTCTGAGTTTCGACACACACAGCAGACAGATGTGTGTGGTGCACTGCACTCTGACTCCTGACCCATTTACTAGCGTGTTTCTGGGATGGATGACCCATACCAGAGACTCTCTGGGTCAGCTGTTCAAAAAGTTGTTACACAAAAAAACCCATGCCAATCAGCAAGTAGGTGTTAATTAGGAAGTTGGATACTGACAAAAATGAAAGGATATATTTTCCTGGGCTTCAGCTGCTTAAATGGCGGGTATTCCCTTGAAGTTCTACAGAAAGACTTGAAATATGGAGTGCTACTGCTTGACATACTGAATTTCCTACTTCCTCATTGATTTTCTAACACAACCTTAATGCTGTGTTAGCATCATTTCTCTGTTCATTCCATCTGCTCTGAGGTCTCCCCCGCTGTTTCCTAGGAGATATATTGCCATGATGCCTGCATCTGTAAGTCAGTGGCAGATATGGGGCAAGAGCCACGTGGTTAGAGGCAGCATTAGTATCACCTGAACATTTGCAGGTTTCTCAGGGGATCCCACCACCCACCATCTCTCAAAACCTGAGGGAGCTCTAGTTTCACAGTCAGCTACTTCCGAGTGCTATGGGACTGGAATACTTGGCTTCTGAGCTCCTTTCCACTTCTACTTGTTTCTTTCAACCTAACACCTCTGTTAAAAAAATACTAAAAGTGGGTTATTTTTGTCCAGTCAGTCTATTTAGTGAACATTCTAATCTTATTATCTACACAGTTTTATGGGGGTATGCTTGTTTACAATGTCAGGCTACTGACAGTTTATGTTATGGTGATCAGGACAGGCCTCTTTCATATCCTTTAAGGTATGGTCTAAGAGATGAATTTCAAAATATAATAGCAAGCATATTAAACTGAATATTGCAATTAAACATGGATGACACAGAATATCAGCGTTACTAAATCTTGCCTTAACATCTTCCCTGTTCTTTCCATGGCAGGCACACAGAAATATGACTATGGCTAACAAAATGAACTGAGTCGTATGGCATTTTTAAAAATATGTTTTAAAAATATTTAAAAATATGACACTTTCTCACAAGTGACTGAAACTTCAGCAATGAACTCTTAATTAGAGCTAAATTGAGATTATACAGAAAATAATTAACTTTTTCTCATATGCATAAGGAATTTTATTGTTTATTTCAAGTTGTATTTACCTTTGTTCACTTCACAGGAAAAATAGATATACAGGAATTGTTTATATCAAAAAGCAAATGTGTTTTTGTTTAGGGAAAACTGTGAAAAAACCAGGATATTTTCTGAATGTATACAAAAGGAAAGAGAATTTATGAAAAAAATCCACATAATATTAATCACTAACTTATGGGGGGTAGAGAATCTATTCATTAAATGGGATCAGAAGCATAGTAAAAGTTTATAGCTTAAGCATTAAAGGTCCACATATAGAAGAAATACAGCCATTTTTCTTGATGGCAAGAAGAACATTAGGAAACATAATACAGAAAGAGTAATGATACAGTGAAAGCTACAAATCTCTGATAGGAATTTTCTAAAAATACCTGTCAGTCTCTTCAAAGTAAATATGTAATGCTTTTATAGATGTTAGGGACATCTCATAGGATTTGTGAAATAACAGATATTTGATCAATTAGGTTATAAATGAGAAGTTTTACCCTTCCTTAATTCAGGAGACTTAATTTCAGAGTTAAACTAATTCAGTTGTTAAAATGTAGCAATTGCATATCATCAAGTTTAAATATGATTATGTGGCTAACATTTAACTGTGGAAAGAAAACAAGAGACAGAAAAGAAATACTAAAGTAAATTAATATGCTTCTCATGCACAGTATAACACCAACTATACTTAAACAAGAAACATAATTAATTTCATAATATTTTTGTAATTTCAGCCTTCAGTGACCTGTATTTCAAAACAGGATCTGACAAAACAGAAATCTTTTACACAGTCTGAAACATTAAGAAAGCTTTGAATAAAGTTCTGTATTTTGAAAGGTTTGGGGAAACACAATGAAAAAAGCAGAACATTTCTCAGCTCTGTCCTTCAATGAAATGCACAACATGTTTTCCTAAGAAGGAATAAAGGGGCAAAGCTTTTCTGTCGACAAAAGGCTTTTTGCTATCCCAATCCAAATCTTACAAGAGAAACCCTACTCCCTCCATGACTTCCATCATGAACTACTCCAACACAAGCTGAAAAGACCCATGATCTAAACCTCTGTTCTAATGTTGGTATCCTCAGGTTACTAACACTGGACAAAAAAAATCACTTTTAAACAGGTAATTCTAGAAATGGAAAATCTATTGTAGTTCAAAAGAATGTAAATTCCTTCTACATGTAATCAGTAAATATTTTGTCCATTTCTGCCCATGAGAGGTGATCTTTTTTACTGAAAAAAGCCAGAACTTAGTTGAACCAAAGTGTTGTGGTTTGCTATGATCAAGTTTTGGTTTCTCCCATGGCCAGGAACTGCCATCTCCCTCCTTCCTCCCCCAGTATTTGGTTTCTTCCCCTGGAAGCTTCTGTATCCCCCAATCTGCTGCAAGCCCGCCAAATTCAAATCCTGCATCTCTACACCATAGGATGTTTTGTATCCTCCCCCACCCACTCATGATGGTATATATGTATCTGTGAATCATCGTGTCGTGCTTCCCGCCATGAACCTGGTGCCCGAATAAACTACCCTGGGAAGCCCCTCTGCCTCGTCTCGCCTTCCTCGGTGCACCGGCACCACCGGTGGATTAGGTGAACCCCTGCTGGACCTTCACCAGCCTTCCAGCACCCAGAGCAGCCTGGCCAGCCCCTGAAACTGAGGGCGGGTGCCCGGTACCTTAGCCGGCGGTACCGCGGCACCAAAGAGAATGCAATATTCAAACACACTTAGTTTTCATTAAAAGAAGCTCTTGCAAAAACATTGATGATATACTCAGCTTTCAAAGAGCAGAGCTAGACCTACCATTCTAAAATATCTATGATTTAGTTAAACCAGAAGGAAAATAACAAAAAACCTGCACTTATCTAGACCAAGACACTCAGTATTTTTTCTTTGTCGTAGATGTCAACGGGTGTACTAAAATGAGCCACAGAAATTTCCTGGAGATTGAATGGCATTGAAGTGAATAAAAGTAGTTGGTGAAGTGTTTAATAGAGATAAAGGAAACTACAAACTGCAAACAAATCAACAATATGCTCTTTGCCATAAATACACCTTTGGGATGCTTAATTTATATACTGTTCAACTTTAAACTGGAATTCAGCTTTGACGACAGTTACGAGGACCTACTCAAAAAGGAAATAGACACAAATAGAGAGCTCCAGAGAATTTAAACTCAGAGCAAAACTAAGGCATAGAAAAAAAGGATATGCTTCAACACTGTGAATATTAACATCATCATGTGGACATTAACTAGGTGCCCCAATAATATAAAAATAGTATAAACAGAAGAATGAGAATGGAACAGAGTAAACAAACTCAAACTTGGCATGTTATGTTTCTCAAATGTTCTCCAATACATTAAAAAAAAAAAAGAGATCATCTTCTTGCCACAAAATACTACTTCAGCCTTTATTCAGCAAACAATTTTTCTGACTTGAATACTATATTGTCTCAATAAAATATTCCCAAGATTTCTCCCAAGATTTTCAAACACTAAAAACTCATATGTTTTCACTTCTATTAAATAATAAAATCTCAGAAACAAATCTAAAATGTTTTTAATCTTAAATCACAAGTCAGGATGTGATTTTCTTTCTAAAGTTTCCATTCATGGATTTAATTTTCCAGCTCAGCAAAATGAAAACATAATTTTTTCCTACAGTTGCCAGTATTGCAATCTAGATGTATGGACTAAAAATCAAACACTGGCTTCTTGGGGTCGTATATGATCTTGAAAATGAAAAAAATCATAACTTAAATTCAAACACATCTGATGCCTAAACACATCTGTACTTACAAACACATTGAAGTCATACCCAGATCTGATTGCTTTAATTTGCATAAATTTTAACTAAACAGTGGCGTTAGCTGGCCATTTTTGTTGATGGTGCATTTACAGGCCAGCCTCTTGGAGATACAATATATTCGTGTATCAGTCGATATTGTAATAAAAATAGTTTTGGTTTGTAACAAGGAATGTCTTGCTGGATGTAACAAATGTATTTTGCCTTTGATCCATTAGAGAACTTCCCTGGCTAGAAGTTCCTGGTTGGTAGATGTATCAAAAAGCAAGGTGTGGACTCAAAAAGAAGACAAGTGTAGAAAAAAGTGTTATTTTATAGTAATTTTTCAGAGTGCATATTAAAAATATTAACTTTCTGATGTGTTTTTTTCTGTCAATTATTTCCTTTGAACATCTGCATCTGAGTTCCCTGAGTCAAACATCAGAGAAAGGCTGCCAGCATACCTAGAAAGTGTGTTCTCCAGCACAGGTGTTCTGATGCCCTCAAACTCTGATTCTACAGTGGCAATGTACACAGGAACTTGCAGCTCCTGAACCATATCTATTCTTGAAATGCGTAATACAAGAGTATATATGACTATGTATGTTACTGCTGCAATTCTAGGGAGGATTAATCTTCTGTACTCTTTTACTCTGAAGTTACTAGCACATTGCTTTTTTCCCCCCTGAATAAAATCTATGAGAGTTACATGGGTTTCTTCTGGAAATCCCTATTTTGTTTATTTGTACCTCTACACACTTTCAAAACTTTAAAAGCATATTAATATTCGACTTCAATAATTTTGTTACTGTACGTGCTGGAAATGGCTATGCTTGGTTTGGATATGTTTTACAAACTACAGCTATGTGACTTGCATTGAATTTATGAGACTTCTGTGAGCTAAACTGCTAAGCACTTATTTGAAAAGAAGAAATTATTAATTACGGGTGTGTTGTAGAAATATCCGTTATCCTATGGCAGATGATGAACATTATTTCATTTGAAATTACAAAAGTTAAGATGAGCAGTTCATTAAGTAGTTTAACACAGTGGGAAAAAGAACTACTTTACAAGCACTTGCTTACTCCAACACTTCACAGCATTCTATCACACACTGCTCAGTTAACCAACTACCTACTATTTTCTATTCCAAGCAATCCTGTAGTTATGGTTAATTTTAAGCAACCACTCATTGCCACTTGTGAAAAATGCCTAGGATCACCAGGCATTGGGTGATTCCTCAAAACATTGGGAAGTCTGCATTTCTACAGGAGAGGCACAAATGACAAAGATGTTCTGAGAACAGATTATTAATAAATCAGCGATACAGCACTAAGTAAGGTATGCAGGGTTATTGCTTTCTTATGGCTACATCAGTCAGAGATCTAACAGTTCTATGGCTTGTTATGATGTCTGTTTCTGCACATTTTCAAGAATCATACTCTAACTTCTAAGCAATTTCTACTTGCCTTTCGAGTACCAGTGTGTTAATAAAAAGACAAAAACACTGTAGCACAATCCTATTACAACTATTATAATGAACCAGAACTTGTGCTTTTGATGTTGAGCCTTTGAACCTTTTTGCTTTGAAATTTAGTTACAAAACACACAAGTCTACCACAGAGAACACAGCTTATCTAGAGAGAACAATACCAAAAGGGATTTTTGGAAGAGAAAAAAAGAAAGATGGTAAATATTTTCCCTTGTCTCTTAATATTTTACCAAAACCACCAAGTCCTATGAGTATAGAACTAAATGGATGCCATTATTTTAAGCTAAAAACAAATGAAACAATGATATTAATCTTTAAGGGCAAAATAAATACAGTCCATTTCATACCTTGTTATGTGTCTGAGTTTGTCCAACCAGGATAAGGATATTTGATGAGATTATTGACAGGCAGAAATTGATTAGAATTATGGACCTCTCAGATCTGATGTACCTGTTCAAAAAAAACAAAGAAAGGGCACAACTTTTCTAAAAGGAAAACTACTAGTATGTCACACAAAGCTTTGATTTAGTTCTTGTATTAAATATTGGAGATCCTCTGAAGTAGAGGTGCTCTCTTTCATGTGCTCAGAAAGAGTATTAGAAAGCTATCACAATACAAACATGAGAACTATGATATTTTGATAGATATTCCACAATTTCCTCTTAGTATCTTGATATATTTTAAAAATAATCTACAAATGATTCTTTTGAAAGCTTCTGGCAACACTGTTCTAACACCATACTGATAATAATGGGCTTACATGCATTCATATCAGGAACTTCCTATGCTCTCTGCTTGTCCCTGGGAATATCCACAGCTGGCAAAGACCACTCATAATTACTAACTTCAGCAAAAATATGGTGATTTACATAAACAGAAGATTTGGTCCATGATGCATAAATAATATGCAGGTTGGTGGATGATACTATGTCAGTGAATTTTGAAACACATTATTGGGATAAGGATAGCATTAATCTTGATGCTCCAATAGTACTGCAATATCTTCATAAGACTGAATGCCAAAAAATAGCCAAAAGTGTACAAAAAGATTAAATTATAGCAGTGAATATCACAGTCTCCCTTGCAAACTTATCCAGTTTACAAATATGTTTAAGATGAAGAGTCAAATGGTCTTATCACATATTTCCTTTCAAGATGCAAGTTCTCATTTTTCTGTATACAGCCTTTTATATGTTACAGGACAGAAAGAGAATTATTATGGTTACAAGTAAAGTACTTTTCTGACCTGATTTTTAGAGCTGTTAACACTAAATGTTGACTAGTAAAATAAATGAAAGTTAAAGGTGTTCAGTTCCTCTGAAGACCATGCCATATCTTTATATATTCTATGACCTATTCTATATGCTTCTCACTGGAGTTCAGTTAATATTGCTGTCTCCCCCTGAGCTGTACACCCATAGCAGACTCTGAGGAAGTAATAAAAAAAGCTGTTGAACCCCCAGGAAATGCTGAGCTTTGGACATGGAATTAATTGTAGTCCTTTTTGCTGGCATATCAAGAGAGATACAGCAGTACATTTTTTTAGTTAGACAGAACAACCCTGATACCACAATCCACATTCTTCCTTAAAATATAGCAACATTCTTAACACTAGTTCTATGTATTTGCAAACAAATACAAAAAGTCCAGTGCCTTTGTTCACACAGACAGCATGCTGCTACTTTCTAACTTGTTAACTATTGATTCACCTGGGCCAACTCCCAACACCGAGTGTCCATGGACTACAAAGGACTCCACTTAGAAGTTCACAGAATCATAGAATCGTAGAATTGCTTGGGTTGGAAGAGAACTTAAAATCATCTACTTACAACCCCCTGCAATGGGCAGGGTCACCTTCCACTGGACCAGGTTGCTCAAAGCCCCACCCAACCTGGCCTTGAACACTTCCAGGGATGGGGCATCCACAACTTCTATGGACAATCTGTTCCAGTGCCTCACTACCCTCACAGTAAAGAATATCTTCTTTGTATCTAATTTAAATAATGGAGTAGGCCAGTTCCACTGAGCATGACAGTATTTCTATCCAAGTGCTAAATATATCAGGAAGTGCAAAAATAACACTATAATTCTTCAGATGGGAATTATATCCTGAAATACTCTCATTCTTAGTTTTGATAGACAAGAACTGATAATTTTTATCATCTTTTATCATAATTTATGTAACTAGATATTCTTAATAATTATATATATTTCTAATACTCTGAGTCTCTGTGGTACATAAGAGTGACAGAGAAATGGCTGTAAAATTATCAAACTGCTTTTAAAAGAACATTATAGGTGATTTTATATTACTCTAAAATGTATTGTTTCATGCCCTTGTTTTTTATTACTTCCAAAAGAACTAATTTTTCTTTAATTATTGAGAAAAGTTAAATAAGAATCCATGTTCACTTTTTAAAAATATTTATTACTTTGCATGACTTTTCATCTCACTTTCGGGTTTCTTCTGCACGGACATCATGCTATTTCTCATTACATCTCAAATTACTTTACTCCATAAGCATTTATTGCACTTTTAAGTTAATATAATATTTTAATATTGTAAACTCAGGATGGAAAGAAAAACTCTTACTGGAATGTACCATCACACTGTTTAAGACTATTTAGTTTTGTGGTCTTTATTCAAACTTATAATGGATGTGAATAAACTCAAACTCAGATGACAGAACCTCCCTAAATGTGCCACTTTGATACTCTTATTTCATCATGTATAAGTTATGTTTAAAAATGTAAATGGGAGAAAAGCAGTTAGATGGTATAGGCCAGAAGCCTCCCATGAAATACATCATATATAAGAATTCTGTTTTCATTTAGCACTATGAATAACCCACCGAAAGAGCAGTACCATTCCCACTGCAGAGGAGAAAGACAAGAGTGGGCTATACCATCATCAGCAGGCCAAGACAGTAAAACAGATCAATCACACTAACAAATTTAGACATCAAAGCATGCATTACATTTGCCTATTTTTTTTTTTACTTTCCAAACAAAAAATGTGGGATCTAACACTCTCTTTAAACCGCAATTCAACTAAATATAACAATGTATTTACATTTAGCATTCTCAACCCATTACGTACCTCCATAATGCTGCATAGACAACTGCTAGAGTGATCAAGGCCAAGCAGGAAAGACCACTGCCTACTATTAAGGTCACTGAGGGTGTACCAGATGATTCCATGATCTGTAAGTTGCAACAGGCAACCATGAAGAAAAAACATTCTCCAGCAATTAAACCAACAAGTCAAATGAAAAAAAAACCCAACAAAAACAAAATTAAAAGCAGACAAATGGTCACAGATAGTTTCAGTAATATTACTTATGAAGAAGAAATCAACTTAATTCCAAAACTGATCCCTATATAACTCTGAGATCTGCTTAATACATTCCTCAGAGGCCTTTAAGCTTTAAAATCCCTTGTAATCTCTGCACGATACTTTGAAAAATAAAGTAGTAATATTACAATGTAACAGGAGACTATGATGTTAGCACAAGTTTAAATGACTCTCTAGTTAACATTAAAGATATAATTCTCTTCAGAAGCAGCAATATTTAGAATTGTGCATTAAACAAACATCTTGGTTTCACTCTAATATACTAAAAATCGTCCAGTAATTTGTCCCAGAATTTGATTCATGCTTGTTGCAGAATGACCAAACTTTCTGACTTTTAATAACTTTGACTTCAATCCACTATTCTCACATGCTTAATTTCCTTGGGCCTATGATTGCCCAGAAGGAATGGCAGGATATCTATGGCAACAGTATCATAAGCCTTCCATAAAAAAAGCTACAAATCCAGAATTATTTCATTTTTATTCTGTGTATTAATAACAAATGAAAATAAATGAATGACCTTGAAACCAAACTAGCTTTTCCTGCTATAAGGGAAACTATTATCCTCAGATATCAGGTCAGTTTTTTCCTCTGTTTGTATATGTGCTCATGTTCTGAAATAGGCATGGGTTTTGTTAATACATATGGAAAAAATTTAGATCTAAAAGTTTTAAAGGATATCATGCCTGGTTTACCAAAATGCTTTTTAAGCTTTGGGGATGTATTGTAAATTACATTTATAAAGATATCTTTTGTCACCCAAATAGGATATAAGACAGATGTACTTTTAGGCCAGATGTCAGGCAGAAAGTAGTATTTTATTTCAACCACTTTTTTTTCCAAATGGATTTGCTTTGCTATTAAAAAGAGTCTGTTTGTATGTTTTCAAAACCAGGAAAATGAAATCATGCTTCAGCAGGATAACTTCACATATATTTGCTTTTCAGCTATTTTTACATTCAATAATATTGGGAGTGTCTGCTTATACACTTAATGTCCCCTCTTTCTAATGAAAACTTGATTATTTTTCTTACACCATATCAACAGACTACATAGAAAATCTGTGCTGAAAATGTCCAATGCAGATCTGCAATCTGTTTAACTACAGTATCTAGGGTTTTCCTACCAGGAGCAATAATAGAGACCTGTATGTTCCCTTAATTGTTCAATACAAAAGTTTTCTACACATTTGCACCACAATTACAAGGATTTCTCTAAAAAAAAAATTATAGAGTTCGAAAGCATGCACATTTCACTAGGATTTAGTTATATCACAGAATCTGAAATTCATTTATCTGAGACACTGTAGACACCAGGAGACTAACATTTGACTACCTGCAATATTAAACAATTCCTCAATGCAACGCCTGCAATATACCTGAGAGGAAAGCTGGACCAGCTCCCCCCTCCCCCCGCAGTCCCCCCCGCAGTCCCTTTCGCATTAAAACTGGATTTTTCCCCCCCTTTGTTACTTACTATTTCTCTAGGTTGCTGAGCCAAAATGGCGAAGGTAGAGAGACGATCACATAAGCATTTCGTATGGGATGCATCGGTAAGCACAGTTTTACAT
>VYZT01047132.1:40407-78271 GCA_013400735.1 Pomatostomus ruficeps
TTTTCCTTTTCCTACCGGCTCTGTTTCTGGCCTTTTGTGAGAAATGTGATGTTCGGTAGTTGCGGTGTCTTTTTTGGTCCCTTTCTTTTTCCACTCTCCCCCCTCCCTCCCCCCTTTCGTGTGTGTGGCTAGGTTAAAAGCATGTGGTTCTCAAACGTCTGTCTGGGTTATGCCAGTTGGACCAGGAGATGCTGGATCTTCTGTTCTGACTGCTATTTTTGCTGGGGATTTGGGGTTTTTTGGTTGTTGTTTNGGGTGGACCAGGTTCCCAAAGAGTCGTTCCTGCAAAGGAGAGAGAAAGGAGGGGGTGGGGGAAATGGGGGTAATTACGGCTGAGGGCCGGTTCCGTGAGCAGACAATGCCGCGGGACCGCGAGGAGCNTAGCTAGCAGCCTTAGAAATTTCACCCTGGAAACGGCAGCATCAGATGCCTCCAACTCTTGCTTTAGCTCCAGCAGAGGGGTGGATTTCAGTACAGCAGCACACATCACCAAAGAGACACACGAGTTCGCCCTCCAGACATCACTCAGTCAACTGCCTTTTCCTGGCTCCCTCCCCCTTCTCGATTCTTTTTCTTGGGGTGGCAGCACCAAGCTAACCCCAAGCCAAAGCAATCGTTTGCTGGCACCTTTCACCAACCACCCCTAAACAAAACAAGATGATTAACACAGCCCCCGAATTCAATTAGACATTCAATATGCTAATACGAGGTCTGAAACCCACCCCAGCAGAACAATAACAATGGTATCAACCCACGTTTTCTTTGTGCAAGCAAGGAGAAGGAGAGGGAGAGACAAAAAATCATCTCTCCTTTTTTCTGAACTGCATTTGGGGGGGGGGGGATATTTTCTACAGGAAAAAGAGGTTGGTTTCAACTAGAGCAAACATATTATGATCACATGTTATATTTAGAGAACAACTGGGTTTCTTTCATCTTTTTCCCCCTCCTTTCATGTCCAAGGAGCAACTGCAGTAACTCTGCTGCCAGCAGCAGCATGTGTGCTGTCAATTCCTGTCCATTTCACCTCAGGTCACTAAATGACTTAAAAAAAAAGAAAAATGAAGGTCGAAGAAACAAGGTGGGGAACTAATAATTTCTGGTCCCTGTGACCACCCTTGTTTCACCTCTTCTGCCTTGACAACACACCTCTGTAAGTGATTCTATATGCCAGGGCCCTCATGCAAAGGCAATTTGTTATCCCAAGCCTGCTCTCAGAGCGCAGTTCACCCCAGGCCACCTCAGCATTTTGTGCCACTAGTTTTTGAACACACCAGATGTAACCTTTACACACGATTGTCTTCGAACCAGAATCCCGTAATAAACAAAATAAACAGCGACTAAGGGAAAAAATTGAGAGAAATTCACCAATTCTTCAAGCCACTAAAGCAGTTTATTAGCTTTCCCTTGCAAATTGTGTCTTTCAGAGAGCCACAGGCTAAATCAACATCCACTTTGAAAAATTTAGTTACATATTTTAAATTCAGAAGCATTATCTTCTGGAGAACTTAAACAGTTTATTTTATTAGCTTTCCTGTCTCTTATTGTGACACACAGTTAAGGCCAAATGAAATGTATTTATCTTTTCTGATTAAATATTAAGGATTGATAGCTTAAGAGAATTTGACATATTTAAAAACAAAAGGATGGTATAATTCATCCTGAGAATAATATTTAATAAATTTAATTCACCTTATGCTGAAAAGCACTGGATGCACAATACATCCAGTTAGCACTAAATCCTTGCAGATGGTGTCCAATGCACAAGAGTTAAACAAGTTCTAATTATAAAATCACTGACACCAGTTTAGTTTAAAACAAAGCATCTGTTAAAATTATAATTATATTTAAAGTACTATAAGTCAAGGGCAGACCAGCAGGTTTAGATTGGCTCATTCAGTTCTTCAAGTCACTTGCACAAATACAAATTTCAGGTCATAGAGTAGAATTTCCAAAAGCAGTCTGAAGTGAACAAAGCTGTCTAACTGGATTCCAAAATAAGACATCAATTGACATGGCAGGAGTGGAGTCAGTCTAATATGGACACTTTTTACATTTTATTGTTCTTTTTTTTCAGTGATACACTTCAATTTCTTGCTTAACAGCATTATGTTTTTATGTGTTGCAGACGAAAATTCATTAAATAAGTTCCTTCTCTCTCTTCTAACCAGTGCAGTTCCAAAGAAAAAATATTAATATATTAATATTAATATATGAATAAATAGATTTGTAGTTTGTTGAAATTAGAGAAGCTGCACAGAATGTTACACTAAGTCCATGAAGGAGATGGAGTAATGAGCAGGACCAGAAGAAAAGTGTAACTGCAATTTGTTGCATGATGCTTATGCCAGCAAAACAGCAAATGCACAATTACTAATTCCCTCAGAGATGCTGGTAATTTTGACTTGTTGACATAAAGTTTGGTTTTAGGTATAAAGAAAATAAAGAATGGAAATACAGAATTAAAACAGATATATCTCATTTAGTACTTCTCAATGCAACACATTTTATGTAGTCCTCCATTTATGATCTGTCCCTCTTGTAATGCAACTCTTCTTGTCTGATCAGAATCTATCTCATATTTAGAAGTTTCAGTCCCTTTTGGTGTGATTTTCTTTGACTATGTGTCTAACATTTAGGGTTATCACATGAATATGCAAAAGGGCACCTATTATTCCTGTGGATCTTTCTTATTATGCAGAAAGCTATAAAGGAGCAACAGGTACTATTAACACATGTTCTATTTATATCAAGGGAAATTATTGAATTGAAAATATGTAGCAAATATAGATGTAGGTTCATGCCCATTATTGGCAATTTTTGTACTCTTCTACTGAGCTACAGATGATTTAATCAACCTGGCAGAATTCCCATGTTAGAAGCAAAGGAATTCCCAAGAAGCATAGATACACCATTGCAGATCTTGTGTCATCCTGCAGTTCAGACAGGGAAAAAAGCAGGGGAATCAGGGAAGTAGGGGGAACAAGTCTAAGTAGGATGTAATTTGGGCCTATGGCTCTATGGCTAACATGGCGTATGCACCAAGAACACCCTCAGCTCCAATATTTATCTGTAAGGGTGCCCTTCTCTGAATATTCTTACAGCTAGTGGAATGTTGGAGTGTCTTTTCAGTACTCTTGCAGAGTTTAAGGTGAACTTCTTAGTTCTATGCAACAAAAATGATAGCCAAATGATGTACAGAAAATTATTTTAGTTGTGTATATGTAGAAGGAAAAAAAGAGTTTTACTCATTGATCATGTATTATGCAATATAGCATAATTATGCTTACTACTGAAAACAATGATATCACTTCCTCAGATATCAAAATGGAAATGGGGTTTATAAGACAGGACCATCTTTGTAAAACAAAATCTTCATTCACACATAAGTGCCTATCTGACAAAGACTGACAGTCAGGCCGCATTTTACATTTTAGCAACAGTTTCCCTTATTTTGCAGTATTTGTCTTGGTCTCATGACATGGTTAACCACTTACTGTTGATTTCTTTTTATAATTAATAGCATACATCTCTTACTAATTGCATTGGTTTGCTTACCTTCCTGATATATAAAAATCAGTTATGACTTTGTTATCAAACACACTTACTTAATAAAGGACTTCATCTCATACCATACACCGTCTACTTTATTAGTTTATTTTGAAGAAATGTTTTTCAAATGAAAGATTTTAGCTTTTTTAATGGAGATTCTGTGAGACAAAGGAAGCTAATAACACCTAAGGAAACACTTTTTCCCAGACTAGAAACTAGTGATCGAAGTAGTTGCCTGGGTTTTGATCATCATAAACAAAGAGTTAACATCAAGTAGGTTACATCTATGATGGTAATTCAATGGATACCATTAAGTTATATTACTTAAATAACAGCAAGAAGCTGTTACTTAAGTATTTAACTATAGCTTTGTAAAAAGGAAACTACACAGAAGTTAAGAAATTATATTATTTCTGCTGAGATGATTTTAATTCTTGTGCATGTGCACTTCTATACATTTTTTTGGTTCAACTACGTGCTGCTTTTCCTTTAGGACAGACTTCGGTATTCCAACTCCATTCTCAGTAAAGAATGACATATAATGATATGAAGCAAATGGAAAATGCAGACATCAGAATTTTTTAGCCTATCAAAAGGCAAGAAAAAAGCTCATGGCCCTTATGAATAGCAGGTTATATATATCACTGTGCCTGTTGAGATGTGCTAGCTGGCACATTAGTGAAGATTAAGTCCTTCCAACACCTGCTTACTTCTTTACACCTGGACCTAAAATCCCAGGAAAGTCATAGGGAAGGCTCAGCTGCAGAAGTCTCCTTGCAGTTGTGCATGTTCATACATCTGAGACATGACCTAACTCTTGGCATGCACAATTTCTTCTGTGATCAGTCTTATTCCTATCAACAGTATATGGCAACATCTGGTTTATTGCCACAGTTTTTCCTAAAGTAAAAAAAAAAATAAAGCAATATAAGGGAAAAAGAAAAAAAAATAGGACAAAGAAAATGTGAACACACTTTCCTTAATAATGTCACACATAAAATTGTAGTTTAAAAAAGTATTGTTTACCCTGAAATTGTTAATATGATTTACATTAGGTCATTATAACTTAGGGCTTTCTTTCCTCTCACACAATTAGAAAAAACAATGCATGAAATTGTGGAAATGAAAAGAAATAAAATCGTCAAAACCAACTGCCTTATGACTACATATCTAAATCACTACAAATGTCTCAAAAAGGACATCTGCATTTGTGTGGTATCAGAAGAACGAGCTGGGTGATTAATATCTTGCAATTGGATCTCCAACCAGAATACTATAGTATAGGCAGTTCATTTTCCTAAAGTCTAAGGCCACTTTTCCAATTCAGACATTGAATTGTTTAATTGTCCTCAAAGACATATTTGTGAAGATCTTTTTTTGTCAAAGAAAATAGAAATCTTTGAAAATTTAATTTTCTTGCTGATCTTTATATTAAAAAAAATCCTATATGAATAATTGTTTTGTAAAAGAATTGTGCAACTGGGCTGGAAAACAAGTTTTATTTTAATATTATTTAAACTAGATATTAAACCCTAAAAAGTAGGATTTGTAACACAGCCATTGTAGTTATAACCATATGTTGTTAGATTAACTTTCTAACAACTCACAGAAAGTTCCATGGAAAGGATCAAAAGCTTGCTTGGTTACCTGTTTGGCTACTATAAATAAAGGATTCATTGAAAGGACAGTTATGGAAGTGAGTATTAATGTTTGTGGTAATATTTTATTACTTTCTGTATTTCCCTGTCCACACGGTTTAGGGCATGATCTAGCACACAGTATGTTTGAACTGTGCTGTAATCAATACCTGCCCTTCTATCAGCATACTGCAAGTGTATCAATGTGGAAAATGAAAAGAAATTCTAAGTAAATTATATGACAAAACCAGGATGAAAAAAATGTTAGAAATTTCTTGTGTCATACTTCATAGTTCTTGATTAGTGGTCCTCTGTACCACTGCTGCTACACAGACTTATCATCATTAGAGTTATGGGATTCATTCATGTTTTTGAACAACACCAGATAACCGACAATCCTTCAGCTCTAGTTCTGTATCTTAACAAGCCTAGTGGATTGCATTTGAACAAGAGCATCTTCCCCCTTTCTTCAAAATGATAGAGAAAATCTCCTAAGAAGATGAGTATCAGTGAATTAAAAAATTGGAGTGAAACCAATCACTTTCTGTAGCTTTATCTATGTCTCACTCTGTGGATGATCTCAGAGAAAGTTCAATTGAAGTACTGGGCATTCCCCCGGTGTACACACTGCCAAAGGATGTTGGCATCTATTTAGAATTTTTGAGAACTATGTCTTCTTTCCTTATGGACCTCCAGAATAACTAGAGCAGACAAGAGGCTCCACTTCCCTTCCAGGTTATCTTGTCCCTTCCTATCACGTCTAGGAAATCTTGTTGAGTTCTTAGAAACTATGCAAAGTTCTTACAGAAGTCAACCAGACTTATTGTGTCAAATTGGCAAACCATACTATTTGTGAATCTGTGTTTATGAAAGTTCCTATTGAACTTGATCAGACTTACAGTATTTAAGTAGTAAACCACATTATTTGCAAATCTGTTCATGAAAGTTCTTATTGACTTTGACCAGATTTATAGTGTTGAACTGGTAAACCACATAATTTGTGAATCTGCAATTGAGAATGATACCCACACTACTGGTGCATCTGAGATCTCCTTGAATATAATCAGACTTACAGTGCTTAATGGGTTATAATCAGAAATTAAGCCTAGCTGCACCCAGTTCCTTTGATCTCCAAGGACTAGCTGGAAAGCAAAAGGGTTTATTTTCCGCCAAATTTCTATACTCTTAATGCAACACTCTCCTCACAAAATCAGTAAAATCTTTCATGTTCTTTTGTTTAGACTATTAATATGTATGTAGATTTATGGTGAACTAAGGGAAAATTGTCATGTAGTGCTCTCCAATTGATCAACCTACAAAATCTTTCATTTTGTATGATTATTCACATGGACTCCTAGTAAAAAGGAGCCTTGTAAATTGCCTGTTGCCAGAGGCTGGGAAAGGTTAAGGGCTAAGAAGTTTACCCTGGAAATTAAGAATGTCAAAGCCTGGATGACGGTGGTATCTACTGTTAATGTTTCTTCCAAAAGACAAGCATTAAAGCACAGTATCATTAGTTCAAGTTTCAAGGCCAGCATGGCCAGCAGGGAGAGGAAGAAGTGTGAAACAGAATTGTGGGGAAGAAAAGAGACTGGACTTTCATCAGTGTTACAACATCCTATGCTATCCTACATTATATGGGCAGATAAAACTAAAACCAGTACATGTCCAGCCTCTTCAGAGCATGCTTTGGATTCAGAGATTCCAACCATAATGTAGGAAAAAAGTTAAGCCACGAAATAAGAATGACAGAAGCAAATATGTTAAGTGGTCAGACACTGAAATGATGCTCATTGCTCTGGTGATGCACAAGACAGCTGAGCTCTCCTTTGGAGTTAGATGTTTACACACTATGTTTCAAAATCTTGAGTTAGGTTGACCTCGAAGATGGACAGTGGACAGTGTCCATTTTATCTAACAGCTCAATTGTTCTGACATAGAAGAGGTGAGTTCAATTTCCTGCTGTTTTTGAGGGGTGTTGAATAGATAAAGATTTGGAGTAGGTGACCTAACCCCAAAATACAGCATATTCTGGTGTAAGAGTACCCTCACCCCTTGTTGAAATAAAATTAGGCATTGGGCCAGAAGGTAAAGCAAAGCATGGACTTTTTAGCCATATTGGAAGGACACAGGGTTTGACATCTGCATTCCAGTTCCTACCCCATTCAGTGTTACATTTCAGACCGAGCATTCAAACACCAGTATTACATGTTCTCTGAAGATCCTCAGGTCTCATATTTGTTCCTTCATATCTTAGCTGCATGACTAAGAACCTTCATAATTGTCAGCATCTCCTCCCCTGTATCTTGTGATACCACCTGCTGCTCTTAAACAATCCTGCTGTGTATCCTACAGCTGTTACCCATAGATTCTCTGAAGAACATGCTGTGGGCTATGGAAATTGGAAACAAATTATTGCTTAGTGTACAATTTTAAAGAAAGAAGTAAAGACCTTTTTCTGTCTCCTTACACTTTGAAAACAAACTTAAGCCAGACTGAGATAAAACAAACAACCAATCAAAAATTAGGACACAGTTACAAATGTTTATAAGACAGAAAAAAAAGAAATAAAACTGACATTTGCTCTACTGACACGGAGATTATGTCTCCCCTTTTATCCAGCTGTTAGTCTGCAAGATTTCTTTAGAATTCAGTTCATAAACTGTTCTATTTTCTCTATATGTTAGGCCTTGGGTTATGTCCTTTTTCTTGTGTAAGACACTTGCTTTTTATAACCAGTCCTTTTTTGTAAGTCCTTCCCAGAAGCCTAAGCAGATCTAATCTGTTTTTCTTCAAATGCATTGATTTCCTTCTTATTTGGGAGATTATCTGACCAGTCCTTTTAATTAAAATAAGTATTCTTTTTCTTCCTTAGAGATGTCTCTTTTTTAGATCAGATGTTATCTTTTGTACCTGCCTGGCCAATTAACAACTGCTTTAGTAAGAGTAATCCTTATCTCCCTATTCTCTCTTTGGTGAGTCAGCATGCATCCTGACTGAATCTGCACCAAATCTTTATTTGCTATCAGGCTGCACATTAAAAACACATTTGATACAAATACCTCAGTAGAACAAAGGCATATAGCTTGCTGTTGGCTCTTGACTGAGGTCGGACACACAGTAAATTAATCAGTTTGAGGTGACAAGGGGTTGTAAGGACTGATGCTTAACATCTTTGGTTAGGTACTTTCTCTTCAGCGAAAACCTTAACTACAGAATGTAAAACAGAGTAGTCTTTCCCTTTCAACATTTAGTTATAATGGGAAAGAATAGGACTAATAGTGAATACAGCGAATTAGAGAAGCTTCCTTACTCCAAAATGCCCTACTGCCTAGAGATTTCATTCTTATAGCATGGAGATTTCATTCTTACAGTACAGAGATACATTCCTCTTGAAAAGGTTCTGAATCTTGCAATGATGAGACCTCACCTTGGGTAAGTCTCTCCCATCTTGAGTGAGCTTTCTAACAACTGAATTATAAGACAAAAAACATACAGTATAGGTCTTCATACATGTGCTGTCCATGTTTATGCATCTGCCAATTCACTCTTAAGTAAAGGCCGTGATCAAGAATCATGGAGAGATGACCTGCTTAAGTACCTTGATGAGAGTTCTAAGGTTCTTCTGAGCGTGTTGGAAGAAAGACTCAATGGCCAAAAAAGCATCACATAAAACTCATAAGAACCTCTAGATTTAAGATGCTCCAGATTTGTACAATAGCTGGGGAGGAGGTCTGGCAAAGTCCATGAAGGATTGAGTGGTGGATATCTCCCTATCTCATATAATAACTGAAACTTAATTTAAAAGGGGCAATGCAATGAATCTGAGCAAGCAGTTGAGATGCAGTGATTTTGTATATACCCAGCTGAGAGCAAACGTAACACAATACATCTAAACACAAAGCTTTTTTATAGTTTTTATGATCTGGTTAAAAACCAAAACTAAATAATCCAGATGTCGCTAAGCTGGTAGATGTAAGGTGTATATTGAAAACTCTGTAATTCACAGAGCTAACTTCTATATGACTACAAAGTAAGGCATCTTTTTTGTCTTAACAATTTGCACTTTTATTTTAAGATGTGGGAAAATCACTGTGCTTACAGAGTCAAATAAAGTACATATTTAGGAAATGTAAATTCTCTTGTTAAAAGAAAAAGAAGATGCAAGAGACACCTCCTTAATGTATATTTTAGACTCTTCTAAGTTAGCCTTAGCCCTGTGGGTCTTGTCTTTCAGTCAGGTTTATTATGTTAGGACTTATTAATGTGTCTTCTCAGCTTCCAAACTCAAAATGGTTTGAATGTAGCCTCTGAAGTCGAGCCATGTGATGTACTGCTCATCTGAATCTTCCTGAGTGTTTGTATTTACCAAACAACTGCCCAGAAAGGTAAATTACAGCTAATTGATTTTTTTTAATACCACTTCACACCTGTGTAATGGTAGTGTGGCAAAAAAAAAAAAAAAAAAAGCCAGCTGATGATGGTGATGATGGTAATCTCTGGAGATAACACCTAAAGTGTTTCACTGAGGTTTTGGCTAGGAGTACATGGAAGAAGGATATGTGCATCACACTGTACAAAACAGGAAAGCAGAGGCTGGGGAAAGAGTGTTGATCTGCACTGTGCCGTGTCTGAACAGTGAACTTTATGTACTAGGGATTGTGGCCACTCAATAGGAAAAGCGCAGGTGTTGCAGAGGAGGCCACTGTGGTTCTCAAGGCCAACAAGCGGATTCTGTGGACACGCTTCAGATTTAATCTGCACATGTACAATATGTTTAATGCATTCACAATGCAACAGATAATTTCCATCTGTAATGACAGTATGTCTGGAAATCTCAGGAAAATTTACTGCACTGAACAACACAGGATTTAAGCCCTCTTACTCCTCTGGTAAATACACTTCAGCTAGTCGCATGCCAGCTAGAATGTGTGTTTAGACAAATGTGACTGTTGGCATTAAAAACTGAATAAATTGGTTAAGAGATTGGACAATTTTTTTTTTTCACAGTCTAAAAAAAGGGGATAGAGGAGGTGTTGGGGAGTATGTGCCTTAAGAAGGTGCCAAAAAAGTGCCTGTCTGAACAAATGAGTAAAGATTGCCAGCCTATCCACTTCCATCTCCTGAGAATTTTTTTGTTTGTGTGTGTCTTCCTGATGGGAAACAGCACCACTACTCTGCAAGTACAAGAGTTGTAACAATGGGCTTGTCTTCTGCCCACTGACAAAGTTGGTATAGTCTTCAGCCTTCAGATACGGTACAAAAGGACTGAAAAAAGTGTCCTACAATAATCATGTTAATACACTAATGATTATATAGCTTTTGTCTGAAAACCTTGAAACAGAGACAGTTGCAATCCTGAATCTCAACATAAGGCAGAGATCAGCCCTAGGACTGAAGGCCAAAAGCAAAATATGAAGGTAAATTATTTCTAAGTTCAAAAGAAAATATAACCAAATACAGTGCTATATATATTTCCTTCTATCTCCCCATAGAGGTAGAGATACTTGCAGTACTTTTGATGTTTACAATACTATATCACTTAGGATATTGAAAGTATATGTATCTAAAACATATACAGTAAACTTATTCAGTTAATGTTGCAGTTTTTGCAGAGTGGAATCAACTCTCATTGGCATGAAAGGCATATCACAAAGATGTCTGTCTGTCTGTGGTGTGTCACATAGACATGACATGCTTTAGTTGAAAACTCCAAATCTAAAATGCCTTTCCCTTCAGTCAGACACAGTATTGCAAAGAGAAACTGCTACAGAGCCTTCTTATGTTTTGAAGTAATTTGCATTCTGTTATGTTCTCACACTACTTGATGTTTTAAAAGTGCAATAAATAAAGAGTACAATTAATTTGGATTACACGACTTGATCTGAATTATACACAGACTACTTAGTACATAAAACTTATTAGCTAGAATATATCTCCTAGAAATTATGTAATGAGAGCAGTTGCAATTATTGTCTGTGCATGTATAGTATTCAGCGAATGTCATGAATCCACCTCATGTCAGTGCATGTGGTATATTGATTGGACCTGTCAACTTCAATGGGGTATCCTCACATCAGAACCTGGCACTATATTTTGGTCTCTCAGACAGCTAAATGCTATCTAAAATTACATATAAGCAAACATCTTTCTATTGACTATGCATTTGAGAAAACTCACGTATATTTTAATTCAAAGATGCTGGAGCATGTCAAGTGCATGATGTGTTCTTCAGTTATATTAGTTTTCAGCAGGGGTTTGGAAATAGCAAAACAGAAAATATGACTACGCCACTCTAAAATAAAGTCTGCAGTATGCTCACATTTTGAATGCAGTACGCAGTTCTGATCTCTTCCTAAGTCCAACCGATTTGGTGGAACTAGAGGGATCTCTGGAAGCCATGGGACAGCTTCTATAAGGTAAGTCCCTCCAGTCTGGGTAAGAGGTGATCAGGGGAGGTCTGATAATGTTTGTAAGAGTGCCATGGTGAAAGTGAACCAGAAAGGATTGCTATTCCTTGCAATATAAGATCTAAAGGCATCAAATGAAGTTATTTGGTTGTATATTTAAAACAAACAATAGGAGGCATTTTTTTTTTCTCACAGGGCATACTTAAATGATGGAAATTGTCACCACAGGAGGTTATAAATGACAGAGTATGCGAACTGAAAGAGCGGTTAGATAAACTCACAGATAAAAAAGATATTTTAAGGCTACAGCACACAAAGATAAAAAATCTGACTGTACATCCCAAACCTGTTGGAATTTAGGATGCATACCAGGGGAATAGCTACTAAATAAGTACCTTGTTATTAAGCACTCTTCTAGGCATTTTTTAACAGGCTCTGTAGCAGGCAGGATGCTGGGGCTAGACTAATCTTATGCCTGTTCAGCCCAGTTTATGCTTAAATTATTATTTCTGGTTTAAAGGATTTGTTTTCAAATGAATCACATTTCAGTTTGCTGCTTGTTTCACATTGCATATGTGTTGCCAAGGTGAGCATCTCCACTGCTGGCACAAATGCCAGTGGAGCTCTCCAGCACAGTGCACAATGGGGTTTCCCAAACCAGGGGAATATCAGGGGAGCTAAGCAAGCTTCCAGGAGCCCACAGCTTGTATGGCAGTGGATGACAAGACCTGGGCAGGGTCAGAAGCAACAGTGGCCAAGCCCCACCCCCCCCATAAAAGAATCCCTCAGGGAGCACTAACATGGCATGGCAGTTGGTGCAGGGCATGCAGGAAGGGCACTGAAGCCCTGCAAGGTCAGCCAGGAAGCAGTGGCATCCACCTGGCAGAAAGCTCCAGCCTCTCTAAGCTCTGCACCCAGCATGACTGATGCAGCTGCCCACACTGCTCCGGGGGGAACATGCTGACACCCAGGAGTCAGCTGCAGGGTGTGCTCTGCGGAAGGGAGAAGTGAGCACACGTGAGAGGTGCACCCAGGTAGAGGAACTCCCTTTGATTACTGATAGAGTGTGAAAGAGACAGACCGCTGGAATTTCACCCTACTTTCCCTGGGACAGGCTTGACAGGCAGACAGGATGCACAATATGAAGGATTCCCTGTCCACCTTCCCCCTGGCTGAACATGGTTACTTAAGAGATAGGGAGCAATGGCAACAAGTTCCTGCGTAGAACAGCAGGCACATTTTCTCTATGACTTTTCAGGTGCCCTGGCACAATGAGGCTTTGCAAGTGGAACTGAACAACTGCAAGGATGATGGTTCATCTAGCTTGGAAGTGTCACCAAAGTCCTGAAGGAAAAAGGAGTCCAAAACATCAGACATTCCTCAAGAAGGAAATCTCAAAGATGCAGGAGCAGGCCAATACCGTGTGCCAAAAGACAGACTGGAGGAGAAGACCGGTCTGTTTGAACAGAGCACTTTGGATGGAACTCAGGGTAAAAGAGGAAGTGTATCACCTTTGAAAGAAGGGATAGGCAACTCAGGAAAACTAAAAAAAATGTCATGAGTTTACCTAAGGAGGAAATTAGAAGGGCCAAATCCCAAGTAGAAATCAATCTGGCTACTGCTGTACAAGACAACTAAAAAACACAGTAGCAACAGATGAAATCCACTAATGGGTACTGAGGGAGCTGGTGAAAGTGCTCACCATGGCACTTACAATTATTTACCAGTATTCCTGGCTAACCAGGGTGGTGTCAGCTGACTGGAAGTTGACAAATGTGACTTCCAGCTACATGGCGGACCAGAAAGAGGATACAGAGAACTACAGGCCTGTCAGTGTGGCCTTGGTGCGGGGCAGGTCATGGAGCAGATCATCCTGAGTGCTATCACATGGCAGGTCCACGGTAACCAGGGGATGAGGCCCAGTCAACATGGGTTTAGGAAAGTCAGGTCCTGCTTAACCAACCTGAGCGTTTGCAACCAGATGACCAGCCCAGTGGATGAGGGAAAGGCTATAGATGTAGTTTTCCCAGACATTATGAAAGCCTTTGACACTGTCTCCCACAGGACTGTCTTGAAGAAATTGGCTGCTTATGGCTTGGATGGATGGACTGTTCACTGCATAAAAACTGTCTGGATGGCTGGACCCAATGAGTGGGGGCCAGTGGAGTTAAATCCTCTTTGCAGATGGTCACTAGTGGAGTTTATCTGTGCTCAGTATTGGGGCTGGTCCTGTTTAAAATCTTTATCAATGTTCTGGATGAGGGAATACAACCCAATTAGTTCACAGACAACACCAAGCTGGGTGGGAGCATTATCTGCTGAAGGGTGGGAAGGCTGTACAGAGAGATCTTGACAGACTGAATGGATGGGCTGAGAACGACAGCATGAGGTTCAATGAGGCAAAATTTCAAATCCTGTACTTCAGTTACCCTGCAGCGCTACAAGCTTGGGGTAGAGTAGCAGGAAAGCTGCTCAGCAGAAAGGGACCTGGGGCTGCTGGTTGACAGCAGCTGAACATGAGCCAGCAGAGTGCCTGGATGGCCAAGAAGGCCAATGTCATCCTGACCTGCATTAGCAACAGTGTGGCCAGCAGGGCCAGAGAAGTGATTGTCCCTCTGTACTTGGCACTGGTGAGGTCAGACCTCAAATCCTGTGTCCAGTTCTGGGCCCCTCACTTCCAGAAGGACATTGAGGTGCTGGAGTGTGTCCAGAGCAGGCCAACAAGGGTGGTGAAGTCTGGAGCACAAGCGAGGAGTGGCTGAGGGAGCTGTGGTTATTTAACCTGGAGAGGAGGAGTTGCTCTCTGCAACTCCCTGAAAGGAGGGTGTACTGAAGTGGGACTCAGCCTCTTTTCCCAAGTAACAAGTGACAGAACAAGAGGAAATGGCTTGGACTTGCACCAGGGGAGGTTCAGATTTGACATTAGGAAAGATTAGGCTAGTTAAGCAATGAAATAAGATGCCCAAGGAAGTGATGGCCCCACCCTTGCCTGAGTTATTTAAAAGACTTGTAGACATGGCATTTAGGGACACGGTATAGTGGTGGACTTGGCGGTCATGGCTTAATAGTTGAAATTGATGATTTTAGAGGTCTTTTCCAACCTTACTAATTCTATGATTCTATAGGCATATTAAACCCAAAACATAGTGCTGAGACAGCAGTATCTTAGCTGTGTCTCAATATAAAGTTGAGGTGCTATGACATCCTAAACTTACAAATTTAATTTTTTGGCACCACATAAGTGGACATTGAACAGAATTTAATCTTTATTGCTTTGAATTAATATTTTATCTCATATGAGAGAGAATTTCTAATGTACTTAAATTTATACTGTAGAATTGGGATTTTACAAGTATACTCACATCCTGAAATGTATTACAGTATTCTATTGAGATATGTATTTATATATTTATGTATTAGACATGCATAATAGATGCTACAATAGAGATATTTGCTATTGTATCTAGTCTGATTTTGATATTCTTCATAAGGTCTACTTTTAGATTTACCCTATCGATGGCTTCACACTTTTTATTCTGTGCATGATCTTAACTGTTAAGCACTTATAAAAATATTTGCTGCTTTTCTTCAAAGCGTTGTCTTTTTCTCTATAAAATTATACCTCCTGACCCTTAGAATGGTCAAGTTTTAATCCCAAGCCAGTAACATCTACTCTCTATTTAAAAATGTCACTGCTTTTAAGGCCAATACCTACTAGTCCTGCAGGGCTAGAGGCAATAACTTGTAAAAGGAAAAATCCTCAGCTTTGCGATTGGACTCATAGACCTTGCTTCTAACCCTGTAGGCCTGTCAGCTATCAAACTCTGAAGTCATGACATTTTAAAGAAAACGTACAGAGGAATCATTTCATAGGAACAGAAAACCATTTTTAACTTACCTCAGAAAATTTTTATTGCTCTTTCTTGCCCTATACTTTCAATGAGTAAGATATATAGTTTTACAGGTGGGTGCGTATGAAAATAGCACTAGTAAATGCTTTAAAGAGTAGCTCGTTCTAAAGGTTATAAGATAGAAACTCATGCAAATATGTTAGCACTTTCGGAAAAATGGAGGAATGAAACACTCACTCAAGGTCAGAAATACAGAAACAATGACTTCAGCTGTAACTTTTCTTGTGTTTTAATGTCTAATATCTTTTTATCTTTTAGGTCATCTAATATTAAAACTAATTAAAATGATTGCAGCATTAGTTGAATTAAACCATCCTTCATTTTCAATGATATCTTAATTAATAGTAATACGTAGTACAATGCAAACTGTAATTTCCTGCAGATTCCTGTAAAAGAATTATATGAACACTAGTACTAGTACTTCTTGATGAGATTTAAAAAAATTCTGCTTCAGAAAAATATTAATTCAGTTACTTTAAAAGTGCAAATATTTGACAGCTCCATTTTTCTATGTTTCACAAATTTCCAATTTTTAACTCACTTGAATATAAAAAAAATCAAAATTAATAGATTTTAAACAGAATTAATTCCCCTTCCACTGAACATACTGCCTTCAAAGTTTGGGTTGTTTTACATTTCATCAGTTTTAACTGTGAAATAATTTTCTGTGAGTAAAATTCAGATTTTTAGTGTAGAAAATGGTATTCACAAATGCTATAAGCTATTGCTTTTCTGAGACCACGCATCAGCATAATGTTTAAATACATCCATAACTTCATATACGAGTGATTTCAGCAGATTTGCTCATATAGTCAAAGGTATTCATATTCTCAACTTTCTTAAGAAATCACAACCATTTCCATCTCAGAATCACAAAATATCAATGAATTGAAGTTCAAAAGTAAGGATCAGTAGTTACTTATTCTAGATGGCAAAATACTATGCTGCTGTGCTTGATAATCAGAGAAGGAAATTCTTGAATTTTAATCCTGATGACCTTTAAAAAAAAGTAAATTCAAATAAACTATATTTATAGTATTAATATTTCTATTAATAATACAAATTATTATTCATGATTAAACCCAGAGTGCAGTAAATACTGTAAACAGATTTATGTTAATTTAATAGCTTTTTGCAACAATTTGCAGAATTAGCAATCGATTCCAACTTGATTGCAAATAATAATGATAATCACAGAAACATGTTTCTCTATCAAAACATGTTGTAAAGATCTCTCTGTACCTGTAATTCCTCTCTCCCTTATCAGCCCCTCCTCTCCAATTTCTACAAGAAAAATGACTGATAATACATTCCAACCTTGTCATTTCCATGATCTAGAACTATTTGTCTTGACATTTCTCAAATCCTTCAGTTCCTAAGAGAAGTCACTTGATGTCCAGAGTACCTATACAAGATTATTAGTATGACTTGTGCTGAAAATCCAGGAAAAGAGTGCCCCCTCCCCACCCTTTATTTATTTGTTGACAATATCAATATACAATTAAATATTTCCTAGTAGTTGCAAAAAAAATATTTCTTTGTTAAGCAAAGTTCATGCTAACATTTTCCCACTTAATTGTCAGTCATTACTGTTCAATGTCATGGGGAAAGGCACATTTACTGGTAGAAATGCTGGTACAAGTCCTGTCAGAAGTCAGTAGATGGCAAGAGAGATCATGCTGCTCTACTTTCTGTCTGGATACTGTAGTTCTTCCATGAGTGAAACCACTTAAAACTCATGTAAAGTTTCACTGCTGACATGAAACTCTTTGACTGGAGAGAGTTCCATGGAAGTACCTATTAGAAAAATGAATGCTTACACCTGAGAGAAAATATTCTTGATGCAGCTGCGCTTGTGCTACTCATAGTGTGAAAGTGAGAACTGTGGCATGAAAGGGGGACTTATTGACAGGGTATAGTTGGGGATACATGGCTGGCAATGCAGCTCAAGGAAGACCATGGCCTGGAGCAGCTATGAGGAAAAGGAATACTGCACTGCTTGAGATGGGTGTCAGGAAGAAGCAAAGCTTATTGCATAATGCCTCTGTGCATATTCTGTCCAAGAAATTCTTTTATGTCTGTACATAGCAGATGGCACTTTAATTAAAAGTTCTGTAAACTTTCCTAAAACATCTTTGTGATTTCTGTGTTCAGTACGTTTATGTACCTCCCCCAGCAAATTAACAGGTTTTCAAATATCCTCATTTAACAGTGATGTATGTGAACTTCTGCTTCTTGATGAAAGACAAATCCAGCACTAACTGCATGATGTTAATATAAGTTGTGCTCCAGCCTGTAGTAAAGGTGGTGTATACAAAAGGTGATGACAAAAGTGAGGAATGGGATAAGAACATGAGGGAAAATGGTCTTGGATATGAGGAATAAATATTTAAGAGTTTTTGACAAATGAGGTTAATACCAAATTTTGCTTGTGATAGCATTAGAAGTAAATTAGAAAAAATAGCAAAATGATGTGAATAGGATTTTCTCTCAAATAATGGAAAACAGGCATGTTTGTAAGTACAATATTTTCCTCAAAACACTTAATTTCTGATTTAAACGTAAATTGATAAAATTGATTTTACTCAACTTTGTAGAAATTACTTTAGAGATAAATTTAAAGACTAAGAAAATGAGCTGCAACATTAGACTTCATTAATGCTTCAAAAATAGTCTGCCATTAAATCTTGCTTTTTTCTTGAAACAAAATTGTTTACATAGTATTTTTGTTTATTTGGAGTGACAAGGGAAACCTTGATATACAGGACACATCAACATTCATATAACCGAGAATCTGAGCATTCACACAGCTGTCTATGCAACGTTATGCATGTAGATAGTCCCATCTTTACATATTTAAGTCCGTGAAGAATCTAACGCTACCATGTATACAATGAAACGGTGTTTTTGAAAGATGAAATGCAAATGACGACAGCAATCTGATTTTTTGCTAATTCTGTGGATTGTTTCACAGAATTTATTAAGAATTTATCTGAGTGTGTTCTAGTGTAGTCAGAACACAAGTCTGCTTCTTTATCTGTACTGGTGTTTAGAGATTTCCTGTGAAATTGCTGCCAGAACCTGCAAAGGTCACACTAAGCTTTTGTGAAGGTCTTTCTGGATATGTTGCTACTGTGTCCACGAGGCAACATATCAAATATAGCCATAAATGCATGTACTGTAAGCACTGCATTCTGTGACAAGTAACTCATCATATTAATAACGGGAAGAGGCCTCCAGCTAGCTTGTGACTTCTACATTTTTTTTGTTCTACCAGCTTTGGAACCTTTCACAAATGCACACCATACATTATATACAGAGAACTAGAATAATTGTTTTAACTGTTCATTTTTTTCTTTTGGGTAAATGAAAAGAGGTTACTTCATAAAAGAAAAGACAGTATATAAAATTACCAAAGCTTTCTTCTGGAAAAGCGAATTCTTCACTAACTCCCAAGGGAATTGTGTGGAAAGCTCATGCAAACAGAATGTGTATATATTTATGATTCTAGCTAGGAAGTTACAGCCACATACAGTATTTCATTTTGCATTCACTATCAACCACAATTGCTCCTCTTTGCAGCTAATTTTTCATCTCTGCAGTTCCTCTTTGGAATCTCATTAGATTAATAGGTCACTAAAACATTGTTTGATCATATTTCTCAACCACTTTTTTTCAGCTTATGAGTCAACTATGCAACATATGAAAGCCACATCATTTTTGCACTCATTTCCTCTAACATATTTTTAAAAATTAGTGCTAAGAAAAGATCTATTTCTTCCCACCTTCTCTTCTGTGTCACAAGGTAGTAGGTATTTTAATTCAAGACTAATATGAAAAATAGCAAACTACACAGATTTCAAACTCTGAAAACTGAAATATGTGCAAAATCCAACATCCAACAGATAGGATGGTTAGAGGATATGCAGAAAAAATTAACTCTTGAAAGCCAATCAACAGCAGCCTGAACTGGATTGGTGGAATATTATGACGCCAAAGTAGACCTAGGTCAATACGTGGCATTTGGTTACATATTGTTGACAAACTTTGTGATCTGATGTTTGGACTTACTATCTTCTACTCTGCTTAGTGTCCTAAGAAATGTGAGACATGAAATATTCCCCTTCCTTTGCAATTCCAATGAAAATAGAAATAAATATGTGTCTAGAGAATATGTTGATAGTTTAATCCTCTACTGAAACCAGGCATCAGGGCAATGTCCAATTTAACACACAATGTTTGATGCAAAGGCAAAACAATTGGAGAGAACACAGAAGAGAGCACCAAAGATAAAAGATCCAGAAAACAAGACCCATGAGAAAGGCTGTAACAACTGGCATATTCAATTGAGGAAAAATAAAACCTGAGAGGACACATGACAACAGTTTTCTCATGTGTAAGAGGTTGCCAGGAAGAGAAAATACTCTTTTCTGCCAGGGACTGGAAAAAAGGTGGTGAGGACTGAAGGACTGAGGTAGGAGCTACTAAGGAAAACTTCCCAGCTGTAGACACAGAGAAGCCTTGATCACACTGATCTGGGGAGCTGTGGATTCCAAGATCTCAAGTTTTTAAGAGCAGCCTACAGAACAGTCTACTGGGAATGGGTCAGAGGCAAGGGTAAGTGATCTCTTGAGTAACCTCTTTCACCAGGTGCTATGAGCCAGTGATTTCTTCTAAAGGGAGCTGCACTCCTGAAAGTGCTGAAGTGCCTTCCGCTACCAGTGACTGTAATAGGAGTAAACATAGGAGTGTGCTGTATCTAGTACATTTGAGCACAAAATTGGGAACTGGACAAGGTAAAACTTGGCAGTTTATCCCTATGTCTTAGAAAACTGTATGACTTTTTTTTTTTTTTAAATTGTTGTGTGCTTGTTTCAGGATTTTCACAGATGTGACCTATTAGATTTCAGAACTGAGCAGAACTGTTTTACAAATGGAAATGCAAGATCCAAAACCAGCTGAAGTAAGCAGAAAAGTTTCAGCTGGTTTTGATGGTTTTGGAGCAGGTCCGCAGTGTGTGTGTGTTTTAGGTCATATATGGGCTTCAGTGTGTATGTGCTGGGGAGAGGAGGAAGGAGACATCTGTACAGCCACTTACCCTGACTTTGAAGTGTTGGCTTTGTGCAATTGACTCGGGGGTGTATTTAAACTGTCTAATTTAGGAATTGAAATTACTGTGGCATTCAGGTTCAGAACAGAAGAAGTGAAACAGCCTAATCTCTGGGGGGGACAGGCTCCCCACTTGCCAGTAAAGAGACAATCTCTACATTTATATGAAACACTTATTAAAATCTGAATACATACTTTACAATCAAATTCAACATGTTTTTAAGCATTGGGCTTATCTTTAGTGTCTGAACAGTGCTTCAACAGGAATATAATACGGAACATAAACCAGAGTATCATGACTCACAAGAAAAGGGAAGTAAAGTTTAAACATTTAAAAGGTCATATTTCATTTTTAGGTGATGCAGAAACATTTTTATATGTTTATATGTTAGTAAAAATCAAATGGAAGCAGTTGAATTTTCTTAGTAATTTGTGAAGCTAATTAGTTGACACACTGAGAAAATGAAGCTATAAAGCACAGCTATTTGACCGTAGTCAAATCAACAATAATAAGAAATATTTTTTTAGTGTTTTATTGTTCTATAAAGGAATACAATAATATTGCAGAAAATTGATTTTCTGTGAAAAAGTTCCGTTGACAAGCATTGTATTCATCATATTGAAAAACAATGAGATTTTTAAAAGGGACTAAGAAATAGTTCAAACAGTATTAGCAAAGTTCTTTCTGCCACAGAGTTAAACTCAGTCTGTGAAACGGAATTATGAAGTGGGTCACTGATCAAATGCCTACTTTTCTTACACAATGACCTCCTTTGAGGTACAATATTCTATGTGAAGTTATTTAGAGTTGACAAGCCATACGACCTCCAAGAAGATGGACAAGGCCCTATATTGCACATTTTATAATTCTGAAAAAAACTTTTTTTTTAAATCATTGACTTCTGCAAGCAACTCCTGTTGAATTAAATAGAAACCTTGTGGACCAAAGAACACACATGCTAATAGTGTAGTATATTACACATAAATAATTAAAAAAACAAAGCTAAAGTGACTGACAACTAGAAACTACACTTTTATAAAAGTTGTATTTTCTTATGAAGTGTCAGAGCCCTGATTTTGCCAACCGGCTTTGATTATTCTGATGAGTTTATAACTGACTTTTTCCATAAACCTCCTCTGTGACCTCTTCCCCCCACACACTTCCCAGAGGCTTTGCTTCCAGTGCTCAAGGTCACTTCTGATCTGCCAGAACTGCGTGCCTTTTTGACAGCTGGGGAAACACCTGTGCCATAAGAAAAAGGGTGTGAAAAGCTAGGATCTCCAAGTACACACTCTTCACCCGCTCTCTCAGGGCTTGCACTGAAGCCCAGGCCCCTGCCCTGGGTTCATGTCTGTGCTATGCTGTCGTTATGATCTGCTTGGCCTTGCACCATGCCAGTCCTGGCCTTGCCTTGCTGATGTGACTTCCCAGCTTGATCTCAGCTCTGTGACATTGCTACAAGCTGCCTGGTGATCAACGGGCTAAGGCTGAACCTGCACCTTTCATCAGAGTTTTGCCATCAGCCTCACCTGCCCTCACCTGAGGTCAAGGTGCTGTACCATAATCCAAGTACATGTACACAGTAGACATGTATAATGATGATGGCCCTGAGTTAATTTTTTTCTCATTTTTGTCTTAATCCATTGAGGGCATTCAAAAGTTTCAGCACCTTTCTGAAGAGGCTGGGATCCTTATTAAACAGCTTTAGGAAAAACTGTATTATCTAGTACAATGAGCAAATGTTATGCAAATTAATACAATACATTGAACAGGGAAGGACCTTGAGATGTCTTTTCCTATGGTATTGAAATAACGGATTACAAATGTCCATTAATTAATTATACTAATCACAGCATTTCCCCCCCCCCCTATATCACAAGAAACATTCAAGTTCTCTTTGCTTCCTTCATACTTTCTTTGAAATCTTGGCAAGGCAGCAGGACAGGGTGTTGTCACCCAAGACTTATAAAACATCCTTACAGATTTGCATACCAGCAGATCATTTCCCAATGAATCTTATCCTCTAAGCTAACCGAGTGTAATTTAAAAATTTTTATTTGTACTACTAAGATTTCTTTTTCTTCATTTAAGAAGAATTTTCTCTGTCACTCATATTTTACACATCTATCCTCAACTCTGGTTTAGGGCAGTCCATAAACACAGGGCTCTGTCATGATTCGATGTACAATGAAAGCCAGAGATGGCTTCAGCATTAATAGAAAAGAACTGCTTTCTTAATGGAGGCGAGATGAGCATCAGGAAATTTCTCTTTTCTCCCTACTAAAAAATGGTGGGGTCCAGTGTAGATAATAGGCACCTCTGGCTTAGCCTGTTGAGAATGATTGGAGAATGCTTAGCACCCTCAGTTTGCTGTGGCAGTTCTAAAGCTTTTTGGTTGGAATGGGCCCTGGATGATCCAGGACTACTGGGTAGGCATTGTGTATTTTTGTTGTGCTGGTCTCCTTGGCACAGGAGGGAAATCAGACAGAGAAAGTCATAGTTTTGGTGCGTGTGAGGGACATGCCCCTTAATATTTGCACTGGCATTAGCACAAGGAGAAAAAAAACGCTTTAAAACATCTATGTGTATTGTGAAGGGGAATGAAATTTCTCAGATTTGTGCACTGTGAGGGGACTGAGTTACCTGTATCTCACCTGCCAGGATGATGTGAGCCTTGCAGCACCAGACTGCAAGTAGAGCCCTAGGCACATTTCAGGCTGAAATGAACCACAGACAGAACACAAGGATTATGGAACCAGTAAGTAAAGTAGGTTATGATTGTCTGTAGAAACACAGGTATACCCCATCGTTGCAATGTGAAACAGTTGTGGACTGTGGCCTGCTTTCAAGGCTATGTCAAAACTGCTGATGAAGAAGATACCCAGAATGCAAACATGATGCAAACACGCCCAGAATCCAAAATTTTTCTCTCATTCTGTTCTTTTGGAAATCAATTTGGCTACAGAAACAGGACTTACGTAATTTGATTTCTCTACCCCTATGAAAGCCTTGGGTTTTTTCAGTGATTCCACTTCAACAACAGTAAAAATGGTTGTGGTTGAAACTCTTCTTTGAGAAGGAAGCTCCAGGCATTCAGCAGGAAAATAAGGATAGAATTATAGCTTCAAAAGCAAGTACTCTTGAAGGCCATCACAGAGTTCATCATATAAAAGGCCATCATGAAAATCCGTAATATAATTGATTCTCCTTAATGAAAGCAACTAGACAATTGCCCATATATATGTGTCGTGGTTTTGATCCTGGCTAAGTGCCAGGCACCCACGGCAGCCACTCACTCGTTCCCTCCCCTGCCACAGCTGGGCAGATGAGGGAAGGAGAGGGGAAAAAACCAAGGGAATTAACTCAGAGGTCTATGAGTTGAGATAAGGAACCGGGAGAAAACGCTCCAAGGACAAACCAGGCTCAGCTTAAAAGTTGCAAAAGTGAAAATTTATTACTACCTGAGTTAGAAGGAGGATATGAGAAATAAACTAAACCTTTAAAAGACACCCTTCTTTCCACTCCCCACCCCTCCCTCCCTCTCACCAACAGTGCAAGGGGGGCAGGGTGTGGGGGTTCAGGTCAGTCCGTTTCTAAGATCTTCTTCCCCTGCTTAGGGAGAGGAGTTTTTTCTTCTGCTTTGGCCATGGGGTCCCTCCCACGAAAGACAGTTCTCTTTGAACCTCTGTGGCGTGGTTTTCTTGTCCACGGAATGCAGTCCTCCAAGGACAAACTGCTCCAGCATGGAAGCAGGGGGCCCCTCTCTCTCCAACCGGGTCTCCCACCTGGACTGCAGTTTCCTCCGACATCCACCCGCTTCAGCGTGGTCACCTCCTTCACAAACTGCGGGACTTTTATCTCAGTCTCTGTCTCTCACTGGGCTGCACCTGCTACGGCTTCTCTGGCATCTACGGCTCCTGCGGCTTCTTCCATGGCTGCTGCGGCTGCTGCGGCTTCCGACATCTCCCGCTCCAATGTTGGCACCTCACCCACGGACTGCAGGTGGCTCTGCATCCCTCATGGACCCCATGGACTGCAGGGGGGACACCCCGCCTCACCATGGGCTCACCACGGCCTGCAGAGGAATCTCAGCTCCAGAGCCTGGGGCACCTCCTCTCCCTCCTTCTTCACTGACCTTGGTGCCTCCATGTTGTTTTCCCTCACATGTTCTCACATCCTCCTCCTTCTCTAACTAAAAGCAGCTGCGTGTGTGTGCATTTTGTTTTGATTTTTTCCTTAAATATGTCATCACAGAGGCGTAACCAACCTTTCTAATTGGCCCAAACATGGCCAGTGACATGTCCATCATCTTCAGAGCCATCAGAGATTGGCTCTGCTGGAAATGGTGAAGAACTCCAGAAACTTCTCACAGGAGCCATCTTTATGGCCCCCTCCCTTCTACTAAAACCACAACATATATGTAATGTCATCTACAATTGTAAAATATTGAATTAAGCTTCACTGAGATGTCTGATTCCCCAAGTCTATTTCTACTTATGTACCCAATACTGAAGAGAAAAATATTTCAGGTACCCTTCTTCAGTTTTTCACACTGTCCGGTGTAGTTGTCTCTCTGTCCACTCCATTGCCTATTATGAATCTCATTACGAGACAATAGTTTTCCCCCTTCTCTGTTGATTTGGGTTTGGTTTTGATTTTTGTTTTGTTTTCTCTTGTTGTTTTTTATTTTGTTTTCTTTTGACAAATTAATTTCAATTTCTCTAATTTTTACCTAAGTTCTCATGTATGAGGGATTTGTTTGGGTTTTGCTCAATTGGAACAAAGCTGGTCAAGAACATTTCAAGTCTGCCTTGAAGTTCCTCCTAGCAGATTAAAAATGAAAAATGGTCTGCTGACAAACTGTAGCAAGGGTTTTCCTTTCCTTTCTCTGTAAGTTTACTGCAACATTTGACATTACAAACCGTGAAATTTTGTTTTCTACTCCTGAAACATGTCTGGGAATTACCTGTATTACACTTGAATGCTTCTAATAGATTTAACACCCTACAGAAAACTTTTAATCATCCATGTGTTGTCTGACTTGAGGCATCCCCAGGGCTCAATAATCAGCCCTTTGTTATCTATTATCAATGTGTAACCACTGGATATTTATCAGTCATTATACTAATTACAGCATGGGAAAATGCTTTCACTTTTGGGCATACACTTACATGGATTGATTGAGTCCTCTGCTATTGTTGTAAAAACTTGAAGGTAACCTGGGAATGCTTTCCAGCACCTGTGACAAATTGCATTGATTCTCCTAGCAACAAAGTAACATGCTCTCAGACGTTCCTATTTTTTTGGCTAGGATTTGTTAGTTCTCTTCAAAATAGCAGATGATCACGTCCTCATTACTCTTCATGTTTTTCCTGTTTCTTGTATGCAAGCTGATGGTTAAACTAAGCAGTGCTTCAAAGCCAGGGAAATATTCGCTGTCAGGTCTCCATAAACACAGTTATCAATTTGGTAGGATTAGACAAGAAATCATGTGGCCGGCAGGACTAGGGAATTATTGTTGCCCTGTATGCGGCACTGGTGAGGCCACACCTCAAGTCCTGTGTCCAGTTCTGGGCCCCTCACTTCCAGAAGGACATTGAGGTGCTGGAGCGAGTCCAGAGAAGGGGAGCGGAGCTGGTGAAGGGCCTGGAGCACAGGTCCAAGCAGGAGTGACTGAGGGAGCTTCTGTTGTTTAGCCTGAAGAAAAGGAAGCTCGCAGGAGCCTTATTGCTTTCTACAACTACCTGATAGGAGGGTGTAGTGTGGTGGGAATCAGTATCTTACCCCAAGTAACAAGTGACAGGGCAAGAGGAAAGGGGCTCAGGTTGCATTAGGGAGGTTAGATTGGATATTAGGAAAAATTTCTTCACAGAAAAGATTGCCAGCCATTGGAACAGACTGCCAAGGAAAGTGGTTAAGTCAGTATCCCTGGAGATATTTAAAAGATGTGCAGATATGGCACTTAGGGACATGGTTTAGTGTTGGACTTGGAAGAGTTACATTAATGATTGGACCCAATGATCTTAAAGGTGTTTAGCAACCTAAATGATTCTATGATTCTATGTGTTCTGTTAATTTTCTAATTTTGTTTCAGGAAAACTTACTCATGTTAGTCACTGTAAAAACTTGCATAGGACCCTGTAATTATTTTTAACTTTCATTTCTCTTATAATTAGATAATTTATTTGATAATCTGGGGTTTTCTGCTAATTCTCTTGAATTGATAGTAGTTCTGTTTGCTTCTGATGGGCCCTTGCTCTTTTAGGACTGGTTTGGTTTCAGACCACAATACATTACCAAACTTTCTTCATTACAGTCACCAGCAGTTCCTTGAGAATCCAAGCAGAATTTTTTCTAGTTAGCCTCCTACCTATAATAGCTGTCTTTGACATAAGTAGATACTCAATTCTTTGTAAGAGATGCTTTGAAGTGTTATTTCTTGGTTCCACATAATTCTCTCCTAATGAGATTGTCTTACCTCCTGTGGCTTGATCAGTTCCACAAAAATTTTTCTACAGGTGTCACAGAGGTTTCTCTTCTCAAAGCCCTGATTTTTAATCTGTACCTGCATCTCTTCAATAATCTGATCTGTCAATGTGGGCCTAAATTTCATTTATAAGCTGATGGCAAACAGTTTGATGTTATAAAATTAGCCCTTAATATTCCTTCTGTCACATCTGTGCTGCCTGCATGCCGAACTGATGACAAGGTTTGGACATTTAGAAATTGTGTACAATTTAATGCCTCAGAAATATACGATGCTTAGGGGGAATGGTCACCATTTAAAATCCTCATTCTTTTCTAAATCTGTCATTGTGGGCTCACTATAAAGAATTCTGCAGCAGTGAAGACCAAGAATCCAAATCTCATTGCACTAAAATCACGTGTATTTTTGTACATCACAAAGTGGGGGCAAGTGTACAGTAGTAGACTTCCAAACCAATATGGTACACACCCAATAACAACAGTCAGAATAGCCACTGGCAATTTTGAACTGAAGAAACTGAATTTAAATTCAAGAACTATTCTGGCACAATTTTCAGAGTATCTTTTAATTTTATGTAATTATAGAGAGATTTGAAGCATGTGTTTTTAAACTAATTTGGAGAGTTTCAGTGTTCTTAAAATGATTTTTACACAACAATTAGATTAATATTAGTAGATGGCATCAAACTCAGATAAAGTCCCAGTGGACATACAATGAAGAGTGTCTCTCCAAAAGATAGTTTCTGGTAGAGCTCTTTGAAGAGGTTGCAGTAAAATCTGAAGCCAGGTTAATGTTTTCTGGTTTCGTGTTTTACCTGAATATGAAACACAAGGCAGAACTTTTGTCTGTTGAGTTTGGCTCCCTCAACAAACAGTCAGTTTTAACAAAAAGCAGGGCCTACTTTTTCAATTAGTTCATATTTGAAAGAATTGAACCAGCCAAAATCTGAGGAATTTTAGCCTAACATTTGAAAATCAATGTTCCTGTCAAGAGGGTCTGGAATTCAAGGCAGACTGAAAGTTTGCATAAAATTTACACAGTCTTCATTTCCAGCTTTCTATTTCTTTACATGTGAAATAAATTTCTAAAAACCCCCCAAACAAGTCCATAAAAGTAATCTCTTATCTCTAGATGAAAGGAGGTCAGCTGATTATAGGTTCTCATCTCACATGTCAGAACAAGAACAGTGTGTTCAGATGGTCTGCTATGAATAAATGCAACATGTATTTTTCATGTAACAAGTTTTTGTCATTCTCACATAAGGTTTACTGAATATGTAAGGTTTCCCCCATGGATTTCTAGACAAGAAATTTTTAGGTATATTAAGTGATTTCCTCTTTGTCAGCATAACAGAGGAATTCTTTTCCTTTTTTTTTTCCTGAAGCATGGGTATTTAAGACCTAAAATTCCTAAATATTAACCAAAATTGGCCCAAAATTCTCTAGTTATGATGTCATTGATTTCCCTTACACTCTATCAATTTGTATGGGAAAATGAATTTAACCAATATTCCAAAATGAAAACTTCTATGAACATGTCTTAGGAGTAAATATTTTTTGTTGTGAATAGTTGTTTCTCCTGATGCTCATCTGATTAATTTTGTTCCTTTTCTTAGAGTTGTTCTTTGTAACTGGGAATAGGAAAAAATGGCTGGAAAACATAGGGGAAAAATAATTCCTAAAATAACTATACTGCTTGCATGTAATTTCTCACATCCCATTGCTCACTGCATTGATTTTTTTCTATGTTAAAAGCAGGGTTTCCTGTTCAAACAGAGCTGATGGTGGCAGAGAGCCAACTTGCAGCTGGGCTGGGGACTCCCACTGGCAGGTCAGTGGAGTAGCAGAGTTTAAAACAATACATCACTGCACCACCCTTCATTTCCTAGTGACAAGAATGGCAGCTGGTTCAGGATCTCATCAGGAAGATTCTCTGGGTCAAATCCACAGCTATAACATGACCCTTAACTGTAAGACTTTGAGTGAAAGCCTGCAGACAAGTGAGTTATGTGGTTATTGACTGAAGCTGGACTCCCCAGAAAAGAGAAGAGGAACCAAGAAAGTTGGGAACTAATTGATTCTATCTGCTTACAGATGTGGTGCAAAAAGAGAGCCATCTCCACGTCTAGGATAAACAGTGAGCATTTCGGAGGTGCCACTAGTGTGAAGAAATGTCACTGGGTACTGAGTACATGCAAAAATATTGTTCCTATGTATTCAACCTGGACCATAAACTTTCCATGAAAACTGTACATTCATATGGATGGATATGCTTGGCATTTAGTCATCACAGGAGACTGTACCATCTTTGGCATTGCAACAAATATCTTCACACCAATTTTTGTCATCCCCAGGCAGTTCAGAGCTGCATGGAGTTTAGGCATGAAAGGGAGGGCAGACAGCTGAGAAAGGGGCTTTACCCCATTCTGTAAAATGAAAATATTTCACTACATTTGCACCACTTATTCAGATTAAAAATCTGAACTTTTAGTGTTTATGTTAGCATCTTCTTTAAAGATAACGAAAGGTATATATCAGTGTAAAAAGAAGTTTTAACAGAAGAATGAAGAATCACAGTTCCAACTACTTCATATTAAGAGAAGACACTTTTTAGGCAGGGTCAAATAAAATTCAATACCAGGATACCTGCATATCTCCTCAGTTTTGATTCTATTTGCTTAGCTGTTAAACCTAATGCCTTTTTAATGTTATTCATAACATATTGAGCCAGTTTCACTGGTCTGCTTTGCTTTGCTTTTTTGTACCTCTTCAGTTATGCACAGCAGGCATGAACTGAGTTTATTCAGCTGATTAAGGTGATTGGCATCAATGGAGCACTGTGAGACAGAATGTATCAGTAAGTGTGGCCCTTCTTTAAAAAACCAATGTCAAGTGTTGAGATTCCCTTCTACCTCTTTAGCAGGCTAAGGAGGAACACATTGTTCTTTATTTTAAATATAAAGGTCACATACTTGTTTGCATTTTTCTGTGACTATGGTAATATGTTTGTAGTTGAATGAAATTTTGAGCAATTTGACACATTTATGGGGAAAATTGTGTGTCTATATAGCAAACGCAAATGCCAACATATCAATTCAACAATGTGAATTCCAGATTTCACTCTTGCTGCATCACATTTCTGAGCATTTAGATGATTTTTTATGAATTATAGAATTGCTATGCATAAAATTTTGTCTTTGCATGGGATGCTGCTGCACACTCTGCTTTGCAAATGTCCAGAAAATTCTGGGCCAATGACTTTACACAAAAATATGCATAATGGACCTGAGCATCCAGCAGATTGTATCTGAATAGTAGAGAAACTGTTTTCTCTGACTTAATATTTGTTTTATGCATAAACACTGGTGCACTCTGTATTAGTCCTTCCTAACTCGGTAGAGGTTGTGGATGGACAGCAAAAATTATGCACGTACATGACCAAATCTTGCATTGTAAAGCCTTAACAGATAAGCTTCAATATACATTCTTGCTGCTGTGCAAGATAAAAGGAAGAATTGTGGAAACAGCTGGCTCTCCAAATGTTGATCAGCTCCTACCTCTGGCTTTCTCAGCCTACCACAGAAGATCATCAGATGGTTCTGTCAATGGTAACTACAGATGAGTTTTTTGTGGGCCTTATATAGAAAAGCTTAATAACCTGCAAGTAGTCCAAGGTCTATACCTATTGTGTGATAGAAAATAAAGGAAGCGTGCCTTTCAAAAAGATACTAAAGGATTCAGCTATTCCCAACAATACTTTGGCATTCACAAATGCCAAAAGTTTTTAATATGGCTGCGAAAAAATCAAGAGCATCAGAAACGGAACATATGATATGAGTTTATATTTATGTAGTTGGTTCAGATCAGGATTTTTTTAATTAAAGATTTAAAATAAAACTAAATTGAAATTCTGGTCATGTATCTGTAATTTAATTCAGAATCATTTCAGCAGTTTTATAAGGTCTTCACTTTGGAAAGTTTAGGGTTTGGATCTAGAGTACACAGCAATTTAAAGTTATTGGAGTGCTTCACAAATTGGAATTCTAATTTGAAAGAATGAAGGTCTCCTAAAAATATGAAGCACACCAATAACTTTAAATTATTTTCTCATTTGCAAGCCCAGAACCCCTACCATTTAAAAGAAAGACACGTATTAGAAAAAGTGAACTGCTGCAATAATTTCAAATCAGTGAGTATGGTGTAGAGCCATCCTGAGGCACTGAAGTGCTACACCTTTTTAATGGAATACTTTCAATCTTAAAAAAAGCGCAAATCTAAGAGTTTATTCTCTGCAAAGCCAAAGACACAGTGGAGTTGTTTGCAATAAGCAACACCCATAATAAAAAGCAGTGAGTAAACTTTCAGATGCATATAGAAACCATATGGGTATCTGTGAATACAGTTGATAATTTAGTTTTTCCTTATTTATAGGTGTGCTCATTTATCATCATTTGTATCATACATAAAATCAGTAGATCAGCCTACTTTTTAAACCTCCACTAGATATTTTTCTCTCTATGTAGAACTGTCACTACTTCCCTAGTTTTGGAAACTATACATATTTGACCTCATAATCTCTAACCTCTTCTTATGCAAAGCCAATGATGATCCTCTCTGTTCCCTGACTACCTTTTACAACATAGATTCCTTGATGATTTTTAAACTTTAATTTCAGTCCTCACTCTGCTCAGAACATTTCTTTTACAGGTTCTTTATGATCTATCATGTGATTCTGATTTTTATATTCTGATTATAGCTTTCTGAGGTTTTATTTTTCCTTCCACTGTGTATGATCTCAATATTATTGATCCTTCTTGAGTATCTCAAAAAGAAGGTCAATATATACAGCTTTTTAATCTCTTTTGAGCCTCAGCTAACTGTTCTTTATGCAGTTTCTTTGGAGTTCTTTTCTTTGCCCCATCAATTACGAAAATTTTGAAAGCTCTCCTCTTTTCTGCCATATATGCATATGAGTAGCTCTGAATATTGCTTTCTTTCAGGTCACACTGACTTTACAACTTTTTCAACTAAGTTTTTTTTTCCCTTTACAGGTCGTGAGAGAAAGATTTGGAAAAAAGTAACAGGGACAAAGCAGGTAAAGTGGGCCAGAGAACAAAATCGACCTGATGAAACTGATCACTGAGTGGAGTTAGTTTGTAGCTAATTAAATAAGTTGCTGTGGAAATGAATAAACACATCACTAAAGTCACTAAAAATGAGGGCAAAATAGCGAGTTGTACAACTGTGTATTTGAAAATAATTTTGCAAGTGAGGTCAACGTTACTTTTATGTCAGAGGTGGTAAAGCTTTGATACAGAAAAGAGAAGTCATTTTCCCAGGATGATTCAGTCTTACTGGGAATATAAAGCGTGTTCCCAGCCAATGGACCTCTTCACTTGGCAACTCTGCTACCAGTGCACTCTATCCATATCTCCTGTAAAAGTACAAGCTTCAGAGGAAGCAGAGACAGGAACAACACACAATGAGCAAGTATTCACTGCATTCAACAGTGAATTCCTGAGATGCTCAAGAACACCCAAGGGAAAGACCAAAACTGGAGTGGTAATGCTGGCTTCAGTTTTCATGTTGCTGAAGAAAACAGATTCAGAAAAGGACTGGAGCATATTAATGAAGGACTTGATAGGAACAATGAACTATGAACTTTGCACTTTCGAGAAACTCTACCGTTCACTATCAATGTTACATTAAAAAAAACCATTAGATTTCCCTTATGTGTATGTTGTATTTTCAAAATGGCAAAGGCTTAGGATTAGGCCAAAGTTTGTAACTGTATTCTGTTTTTTCTTCCTTTTCCTAATTCCAGTTTCTAAATGAAATTTCCTGATTCCAGTTTCTACCTACAACTGCCAAGTCTGAACTTGCTTTTCTCCCCCTCTGCCATTCATTTGATTAACACTTCTTTTCCAGGCCTGTCCCTACATGTCTCATCTCTGGGTACACTTCTACCCCATCAATCTGGAAATGTCTCTTCATTTGAGTCACTTTCATTTCAAAGTTATGTCTCCTGTCTATGACCCTATGTATGACCAATACTAAGAAGAAAAGTATATACTTGCATCTCTTGAATATATTACCAAAGAAACTTCTGGTGCTTGAAAAAGAAAGACAGTCTTTCTTCCAAAATCTTACAGTATAAGAGAGAAAAAAAGTTATCTCTGGTTCAATATCTTAAAGTAATTCAATTGATACAGTTTTAACTTTGCTTACAACATGTTAATTTAGGTGTCTAGCTAGCAGAGTGTGTTTTTCAACAGAATTTCACACTTTGTTTGAATATTTTCTTTTCCTGAATACTTCCCAGTTAATCACAGTGTAAGACATTTCTCCCACAGAGACAGGTTCTCAGCCTTGCCTCTAGCACACATTACAGTGTATCTTGTCAGTTATGCTTGTTGTTTTCCATGCTGTGCCTGGAGTCGGTCCAGCCTATTGTCTTTCTCTGAGTCTGATTGCAGCCTCACCCACCCGCTCTGTTCTTTTCCTCCCGTCTGTCTGCCACTGCGAGTTGTGCTTTTATTTCTACTGACCTAAATATTGATGACTCACCTTTTTCCCCGAGTTGTTTCTCCTTAGTTTCCACACAAAAACAACCTTACTTTCTTTATAATGCATGTTATTTCTGTGTGTTTAAGATGGTTAAGATCTTTTTGAGAAGAACAACACATATATTACAAATCTTGTACTAATAGAATAGAATAATAATAATACAACAGAAGTAGTCAAAAATGTAGGTACATTTTTGCTAAAGTTACAGCCTAATTGCAGTTAATTTTAAAACTGCAGGGAGTTTGAATACAAGGACAAAACATAGGCCTGACCTCTCTGAAGTCAGTGATAGTAACATTTGTATACCAGAAGCAGACCTTTGACCACCAGGCTATCCCTACAAGGAATTAGGTACTCAGACCATCACAAACTCCATTTCTGCTGGCTTTTGAGTGACCTGAAACTTGTACTTCACTGTGTTGGAGATGCTGATTACTACTTCTTTTGTGCTTCTACCCATTTGTCTGTATTTCCAGGCGACCTAAACACAATTCTGAAGCAGTAAAGTATGAATAATTTAATTTTGCTCATTTTTAGTGCAGAAATACAATCTGGATTTTCAAGAATTCTTTTGAGATAAACTTCCAGAGTGAGAACACAAATTCTGCCTATCTCAAAGTTGTTGTAAATTGAAAGGCAACTGAAGATCTGAACAAGATTCAACAGCAGTCGGGAGGAAATTTTCCATTTGTGTCTGTAAATACCCATTTACACACATTGGTGTAATGAAATTGTCTGCTGAAATATGAACAGTTCAGTACTCATAAAAATGAGAGTTAATTTTTAAAAGTACATTCTTTTGTTAATATATATACTTTTTAAAAAAATTAAGACTCCAGTTAGATTTTGTTTAAAGGTGATCCAACTTCTTTTTAAGTATCCAGCTTAGCTAGAGAAGAAGTACACAGGAGATCCTATTGAGCCATGGCCTAATAAAGGAAAATTCTATTTACATAAGTAATTTTTTGTATGTATTTTGCTACTGTTTTGCTATTTAGGTGAATAATTTTCTTATAATTACAAAAAACAATTTTATCATTAAAAAAATATCTCCAAGAATTGCTTGTTGACTGAGGAAAGTGTTATTCTTCCAGACATTTTCTGTCAGAGAAGTAGGTAACGAATCTCTTTGATCTATCTTTGGAGCACTCCAGATAACTGTGAACAGGTCGAGTCAGATGTCAGACTGATTAATAGCTTAGAGGTGATGGAGTCAATGGACAAGCTCAGCACTAGCAGAAAAAAAGAAAAGGTCACAGGAGATGCTTATGGGGAAATAGAAGTGATTTCAAAGTAACGTAAGAATGGAAAATTAAAACTGCTGCTAAGGACAGAGCCTGTAGAACTACTATATACAGTGTCTCTCCAATGCAAACTAGGTTCTCACTAAAGATGCACAGTGATTTATATAAACAGAGTTGTAACTGAGGAACAGAAACAGATGATCAAAATAAAAACATAGTAAACTAAGATAGTTTGGAAAAAAATGAAAAGTTCACATGTTGTTCATCACCTCTTCCATACTAGTCCTTACATCTTTGTACTAACTATATTGAAGCTTCCTGGATCATCTCCAGCTAAAGTATACTTTCCTAATAGTGAGTTGACCAAAATTTTACCTAATAAAGTAAAAGCCTTAGAACACCAAATGCTATGCAAACACTCAATTAACTTAGACTTCTCTCATGTGGCCACTACTATACTATCTGCACAGTTTTGTGAAACAATCAGAGAGATAGGTTGTGATTAATGATGCTTGGAGATATGAACTTAGATTAATATGAACATTTCTTTTCTTTCTTTTTAGGTTGTAGGGCCTGTGAAAATATCCTGAAACTATTTGCAAATGCAGGTTGAATTTGCTGAGCAGATGTGTCTGGTAAAAGTATGGCAGAGAAAATTTACAAAAATTATAGTCAAAGAGATGTGGTTCTCTTTTTTCTTATCGCCTGGGTTAAAGCACTGCCATAGGATACAGAAGGCCTTGTATTCCATACCTCTGTATTTCTAGAGGAATCTGATAGCCCTGCTTCTCTACAGACTGTCTTACTCCTCTGAAAGAGAATTTTTGAGCAAAACCTCTTAGTGCCTCAGGCTGAAGCAAAAGACATCAGCAGTCAATGAGACAGAGAACAGGCATCTTTCACCAACACTTTTACCTAGAAGTTAGGAGGTAGGTAATTTCCCATGTTAAAGGAGGGAGGTTTATAATCTATTCTCCTGTGAATCTCTAATTATAGGTATGAAACAGAGCTGTACCAATACTGACACTGGGATCATCTTCTCACTTTCATTAATTCAGTTCAGTAAGAGTTGTTTATAGTTTCAAACACATCTTTTTGCCCTTTCCATTTACATAACTAGCTCCCTTCCCTTTCTCCATCCTCAAGATGTATTCATGGTCCCAATTCAATTCATCATTGTGTAATTGTGATGCAGAGCTTTTGGGAAGCAGATTGCTGGGTTTTATGAGATCACCCACAAAGCGTGGTTATCTTAAATCCAAAGGTGCTTGTTACTTCCCAGCAGCATGCCTTCCTTCATGGTACTCCGTTTGCAGACTTTTTTTTTTTTAAACCATGGTGAGATTGTGAGCCTTTTCCCTCTACCAGAAAGATATTGTGAAAGAGTGAAACAATATAACAAAATAACCACGGCCTGATATCTTGACATTGCTGTTCAACATTTCTAAGTGAAACAGCACTGATACATGGTAATTTCGTGATACATCTATGTAACATTATGATGCATTTATCAGTAAGTTGTAGTTGGGTATCATTTCACCACAAATGGCTGCAATTTCATCCACTGAAAAAGTGGCCCTTTCAGCTCTTTGAATCTGCAGAATTCAGACTCAGTGCAGCAGAATCCAACTTTCTGACAATGATGTATACCCTACAGAGGACACAAAGGTTTCCTTCATATAAAAGCAAAAAGAGTAAGCTATTTCACTTTTTGTCAACAGGGAAATAGCACACTTTAAACACATCCATGTCTAAAGATGCGACCTCCTACTGATAAATTCACACAAGCTGTATTTTGGCTCTCTGTGATCTGTTGTTTTGTATTAGGAAGACAGCTTTTTATGAGCATAACCTGTCTCTAATTATAGACACTGCTCCAGCACTTTATCCAAATTTTCTTGCATTCAGACTTTCTTCTTCTGTGCTCAGAATACATTTACTGTAGCTTTCCTACCTTTGAGACTCCACTCAATTTACTAGTTATAACCACACTGACCCAAATGAAACAGATAATGGATGAAAATGAAAGTACACATTTGATATCTCTGATGTCCCTAAACAGGGCTATGTAAGAACCAGTTAACAGAAATTATGAGTCTGAAACAATTTTTCTGTGCCTATGCAGCTGGAAGATCTTTGTCATCTCCTTCTACAGGAGCTACTGATTACTGACTTAGAAATCTACATGGGGTTTGAGGGAGAGCACAAGACAAGTGTTGTAAGCGGCATTCTGCCTGCTCCTTGTACTTTGAACACCAAGGAAATGCTTTTTGCTGAAATACACTATAAAGAGTTCTGCCGCAGCAAGTGGTTATATTTGTTAACCCCTCATTTTTCTGCAATCATCTAGTTATCGAAAAGGCTTTACATTAATGTTGTATCCATTTTTAAACAGATACTTACTTTGACAAATTTTTACTAGGAGATGTATTTTAAACATTGACAGAATTCAGCATGAGTTGTCTTGATTTTAGGTTAGCCTTCAATAACTTTGGAACAATTTAAACCAGTATCAGCCAAGTTTAACATGATTTCAAAGGAGTTCACCATATTCTCTGGCAAAAAAACCATTTAAAGTTGAAGTAACTCCAGTGATGTGTGCATTTAGTGTAACTGTGCTGACAAATTTAAGAGTAGACTGTCTTACTTGCCCACATCATTATGCATGAGAGTTATTTTCCCCCTATAATAATCACACTCATGTAAGCAGAGGAGCTAGTTAGGCATTTCTTGGGCTACTTTAAACTGTGCTGTCCATTGTGGTGGTAACTCCAAGATGTGCCACTTCCTGAAATGCACAGGACTGGATAGCAGGAGCCCAGGTTTTGTTACAAGCCGTTACAGATTTTGAGGAGATAAAATTTAGAGCGATTTCTTCTCGAGATCATTTGATACCTTTAAAAAAGACTGGTTTCTGTGCATCCCTGAGCATAAGGCCAACATGTGGAAA